>JAWZYV010019790.1:0-23468 GCA_038373885.1 Cheiracanthium punctorium | reverse complement strand
TCCTCTTACCTATAACATCTTATGTGTGTTTTTTACAAAGTTTTTTATTTACTTTATTGTTTAACACCAGTATTTTGAGTGTTTTTTCCATTATGGTAGTGATTATTACTATGTAAAGAAAGATATTCAGAACGTGGAGGAGCTAAAATTAATCTATCAATATGTACTCTCTTTGGTTCGAGATGGGGAGCTTGCAAACATCTAATCGAGAAAGAAACAGGTGAGTGTTTTTCAGTGATCACATAAGGACCTGTGAATTTAGGTTTAAATTTATCCAAAGACTTTTTATAAACAATGTCATTTACATTTAAATCTCTGAGCCTAGTATGTTGTGATGTCTCTGAAAGCGAATCGTTTGTGAAGAAATAATGTTTTGATAAGCTTTCTTATAAATAGAGTCTAATTCTTGCATTAATTTATAAGTGTGTATGTCATTAAGATTTGGCGGAGTTGTCTCAAAGTTAAATGTGTCAAAAATAAGTGATAATTCTCTGCCAAAATGTAATAAATTAGGTGTAAAACCAGTAGTTGAATGTGTTGAACCATTATACAAAGATTTGTGAATTAAAATTGCATGTTCGAAGTTGTGGCCATCAAGTAATAAAGAATTTACAGAGTATTTAATGGAAGTATTTATGCGTTCAGCAATCGAATTACATTGTGGATGACCAGCCGAAGAATGATTAATTTTTATACCAAGTTTGTCATGAAAATGATTATAAATTGAGGCAACAAACTGTGGCCCTAAATCTGACAAAATCACTGCAGGACGACCAAAAGTTGTAAAATATTTAAAAAGAGCCTCGACTATTACATTAGCAGACGTAGAAGTAAGAGGCACAAGCTCCATATGGCGAGAGAAATGATCAGTGATTGTTAGAACAGTACGACCATTACTGAAGGGACCAACAAGGTCAATAGCAATAGTATGTCCTGGATAAGTTGGTGTGTATGTTTGTTGTAAAGGAGCAGGTCGAGTAGGATGATGTTTCACCTGTAAACATACAGTACAAGAGGCAACAAAATTGACAGTATCAGTGTAAATACCTTTCCAAAAATACTTTCTTGTTAGAAATTCGTAAGTCTTTTTTAAACCATAATGTGACAGATGAGAAATTGTTAAAGCTTTTGCTTTTAACGAATGTGGAACAACAATTACATGATGATAAGTTTGATTATGAACATTATACTTTTCACACATCAATAACATAGTTTCTGGATGAATAAAAAAGGCAGGATGAGTTGCAGAGGAACCCTTACTTAAAATTTCATTATAAATGACAGACAACTCAGGATCAGCATTTTGCTCTCTGAAAAAAGTTTCATTTGAAATTTCCAACAGTGGATCAGTACTATTTGAGTTTTTTGTAACTAAAAAGTTCACATATTCATTATTTTTAGGAACATTATCAACAATGGTATAACACCTTTATCATAAATTAACTGAGGATTACTGTCAAGAGTTTCAGTATTATTTTCAAAGTTGTCCCTAGATAAATAGTCAGCAAGTACATTTTTAGATCCAGCAATGTGCTGAAAACTAAATGAATATTCTGACAACTCAAGTAACCACCTTGTGATTATGTCAGCTGGGTTGGTAGTCTTTTTATATTTTTTCAAAGGAGCACTATCAGAAAGAATTATAAAATGTCTATTATACAAATAATATTTAAAGTCACTAACAGATTTATATATAGCCATTAGTTCCAACTTAAGAGCAGGATACTTTTGCTCAGCTTTATTTAACGATTTGTAAAAATAAGCAACTGGAAGTAGTTTATTATCATACATTTGTAAAAGACAAGCACTTATAGAAATGTTGGAAGCATCAGTATTTAAATAAAAAGTCTTATTCCAGTCAGGAAGTCTTACCATAGGTTCAGAGAAAAATATTTGTTGCATCTTTTGAAAATTTTGTTCATGTGTAGAAGTCCAAACAAATTTAGCTTTAGGAGTAGTTAATTGAATCAAAGGTTGAGATAACTCAGAAAATGCAGGAATTAAGTGTTTGTAAAAAGTTGCCAAACCAATAAAGCGTTTTAATTGTTTTTTTTTGTTGTAGGAGTTGGAAAAGAAACAACTTTTGCAATGTTACATTGAATAGGCTTGATAAAATGATTCTCAATATGAAAACCCAAATAGTTTGTTGATGTTTTATGAAAAGAACATTTAGTAGGAGCAAGTGTCAAATTATATTTACATAAAACTTTAAACTTTTCAAGTTTATGTACAGTGTCTTCAAAGGAATGTGATCCTATAATAAGATCATCCTGATATGCGAAAATTCCATCTGAGTTAACCTCGTCCAGTAAAAGATCCATAAGAGCCTGAAAAGTTGAGGCAGCGGATTTCAAACCAAAAACCATTCTTTTAAATTTAAATGAGCCAAACTGAGAAGTGAAAGTTAATTTATCTTGTAAATCTTTTGGTAAATCTATTTGATGATAAGCCTGTTGTAAATCTAAACTGGTGAAAAATTTATATGATGATAGATTAGCAATAATTGTCTGAATTTTAGGTAAAGGATATGATGAACCTTGTATGACAGAATTTAACATACGCAAATCAAGGGCTAACCTATACTTTTGTTTGCCAGAAGAGTCAGGCTTTTTCTTTACTAAAATTACAGGACATGCCCATTCAGAACAGTTACGTTCAATTATACCTGCATTCAGTAATTGGTCTATTTGCTCTTTAGCTTCACTTTGAAGAGCCTGAGGAATTGGAAATGGCAATGTTTTTATTGGAAAATCATTAGTAAAGTTCAACACAGGAATAACTCTGTCAGTGTGTCCTAAAGTAGACATATCTTTTGAAAAAGCAGCAAAATTGCTTAGTAATAAATTACTTAATTCACTTTGTTCATTACATTCTAAATGTGCTAAGTCAAAATCAGATGAAGTTAATTGCTGTTTTCTTTTATTAAGCACTTCTGATGAAGGCTGTATTAAATTACACATTTGAAAATTCTCAGAATCATCGGTTAGGTCTCTTTCTTTAACTTCATCAATATCATAAATATTACCAATCTTGGTATTCTTATTTAAATGAATTTTCTGTTCAGATACATTATGAATAAATATAGAAAATTTTTGAGAGCACTTGTTACCATTTTTGTTTTGATTAAAGTGTTCATTTAAATAACAAGCCTCATAAGAAATGTAATTTTCAGCATCATTTGGTGAAAAAAGAAAATATTCAGTGCTAGACTTATTATCACAACAAACCTGAGCATAAATATGCTCATCCGATTCTAAAATGATCTTTTGACATAGATAAACAGAATTGTCATTTACTTTAATTGAATTGGGACCTTTTTCATTATTATCAGTTGCACACACATGCATATTGCTAGAGTCTTTATTATTTAGAAAATATACCTTGAAATCATTAACCATAAGACAAGAATTTTTCATATCAATTGAAATATTGTTTTCTCTTAAAAAAGGAAAACCCAAAATACCATCAAAATGTTCATTAACTGGAATGTCAACAATATAGAAGCAGTGGTGAAAAAACATTGATTTAATTTTAAAGGTTAATTTAATACAAGCAGAGAATTTTATTTTAGAATTAATTGTAGATATAGTGACTGAAGAAGCCAGGTGTTTGTAATTGATTTTAGATTTAATTTCATTAAAAACATCCCTTGTAAGCAAAGAAATAGAACTACCAGTATCAATCAAGAATTTAAGTTTTTGTTTATTCACCATCACTTCAATTATTGGTAATAAATTACAATCATTGTTCACATTTTCAATAAAATATTCATTTCGTTTTTCATCTTCAAAAAAATTATCAGTCTGTACATATTTAGATTCAGCAATGGTAACAGGTGCAATAGTCTGAGTCGAACAAGAACGACACTTTTGGTAAATTTTTAAACAAAATTGGGAAATTGTCTGGTGTGTGTATGAAAGAACGAGATGTGTTCCCACCAGTCAAATCACACCTCGAAATTAGTTTAAATTATAGTCATTAGAAAAATTTCTTCTTGAATTTCGGAAGTTGGGTCGACGACCAAAATTATTATTTTGTGGAGTATTGTGCAAAACTTTAAATTTTCTACACTGGCGTGCAGAATGATGTCTGCCGGAGCACAATCGGCAGATAATACTACTTTGACCTCTATTTCTGTCATAATTTTGAAAAACTGTATTTCTGTTTTTAAACTGTGTATTATGAGGTCTACGTTGTCTGAAAAAATTCCGTTGCTCAGAAGTAGAAGCATTACGATTGGTGTCAGCAGAACCAGAAGTAGAATTTTTAAAAGTTAAATCATTAATTTTTGAAGCTAATTCATCAATTTTTTCAGAAATAGCAAACACTGGGGCTTTTTGTTGATTAGCCAAAACAAGTGATTCAGATTGTGTAATATTTTGTAATTGCTGGGCACGCACAACAGCTTTAGAATAGTCAGTTATGTTATCCTCCAAAACTTTTAACTCTAATGCTAGATGGCAAAGCCGACATCAATTTAACATATTTAATATCATCAAGAGCTTGAGAATCTTTAATTTTATATACTTTAGAAACCAAAACATTTAATCGATGAACAAAAGCAGTTACAGAGTTAAAATCTTCAAATTTCAAATTATTAAGCTCGGTTACTGGAGCTAGAATTTCATTATTACAAAAATATTTTTCAAATTCTAATTTAATTACATCAAAATCTCTCGCTTTATTTACAACCTCATTTTCAATAAAAAACTCTAATGCTGGACCAATTAGTTTAGTCTTGAAATACAAAATAGTTTTTTCCTCTGACCATTTATTCAAAGATGCTAAGTCTTCCAATATACCAAAGAAATGCTTTAATTCTACGGCATTACCATCAAATGATGGAATATTAACAGAAAAATCAGAAGTTTTAGACATTCTACTATAGTAAAAATAAATGACTTACCTACAAAAATGACATAAAAATATCACAAAACGCGAAAATTATCCTCCTATGAATGAAAATCAAAATACTTATCCCTGTGACACACATAAAAGTTCTGAATCCATTATAAAAACACACATAATTCTGAACACCACACACGTCTTTCGGTTTCCGCTAGAGTTGACTCAGAAGTATCGGCAAAATACAGGAAACATAGGACTTCGGGAACAACAAAGACTGGTAGCTGAAAAACACAGGGCGGCGAAACCAGAAGCGCGAGTCGAAACCAGAAGAGCATCGTAACACCGGAACTGTCACTACGGAAATGTAGATACGAAGAACCATACAAGTCTATGACTTCCGATTTCGGGAGCGTCATACACACCGCTGGCTAGAAGGCACAGGCATCAGCAAATTCTTTTCGGTCGCACAACGCTGGGTAATCAAAAATCCTCTCATCCCTCAGAAAAATCCGAGAAAGTTCACAGCACAAGGAGCAGTTACTGAATCACCGCAGGGAGACATCAAAATTCCGATGACATGGAGACGGGAGAGTCCGCAGAACATTTCTTAAGAACAGTTTTTTTTTTTTTTTTTGCACATTCTTACTCTGGCAAAAGGAAATTCCAACAGCCGGTGATGTGCCGGGAACAATTACTCGTGAAAACGAGCTGGTCATGACGCACCAAGTTTATATGAGGGTGTTGTCGGAGGTGGATTAAGAGAACATCCACTCGGCCGTTTACGTGACGTATAGTGAAATTAATATATCCATGAAGTACGCTGAGGACTTTGAAAACAGGAAGACGACTCGAATTCAGAAAAAGCTACGTTTTATTGAAGATAACAGCAAAAACAGTCTTGACGTAAGCAACTTCAATTACGTACAGTACATTGTTTCATAAAATAACACCAGTAATATATCTAATTGTTCCGGCCACACGGCATGCCGGAGTTTCCATAAAAAAACGAACACAACCTCCTCTGACGGAGAGCAATCGAGAAGTGATACTAAAATCTTCCTACAAAACTGCCAGCTCTCTACAGGTTGGCGAGTAAAATATGAGCACTCACAAGCCACTGCCCACGTGACAACCACCGTCCGGTAGGCGTAAACAATATAAAAACTTGAAACAAACGGATTAAATGATTAACGCCAAGACAGAAGTGCCAGAATTTGGCGAATGCCAATACATAAGGCTACAACCCCGTGAGAAAAGCGAAGGGGGCGACCGGGAGGCACCAAGAACTTACACAGCATATGCTAAAGCGAAATTAATTTAGAAGGGAAACCCCGAAAAATCCCAGACATAGCGTCGCGCAAAAGGAAAGAGCATTTTATCGAGCCAAAAACAAAGTGGAGAGAGATTTATACGGAATACGAAATTTTGATTTAAAAAGCCGAAACATAGGAACATTATTTTAAGACGCGAAAAATATGTGAACTTCGTCACAATCGGAGTAGTAGTATGTCGTTATGAATAAGCTCTGATGTGTAAGTGGGTTTATCTAAATACGTATGAGGGTGAGGGGCTTTAAGTTTTTTTGTCTGCCACGGCCGTTACTTTGAAGATAAGCCATTGCATATTTGCGACTAAAAAGTATTGGCGGGAAAAAAAATTAACAAACTGGCCATTTGCTAAAAGTCTTATTTCTTTTTTTCCAGTGGGTATGTGTACACCTAAATATTTTGTAAATCGCCTGAGGAAATGAAAATTTTTATATCTTGACTAGCTGAAGTACCCGTTCTTCGCACGGGAATGGATGGACTTTTTGACATTAATATTTTTTGTGATTACTAATTATTGTAATAAAGAGATATAGCAAAATGGATATCGCGTTATATTGTGTTCAATAATCATGCATACTGAATTTCAAGGCAATCGTTTTTATGGTGCAGAAGGCGATGCGGCGTAGCGCAATCTAGTGGCGAGTTTTAGCAAAACGGATACGGCGAAAAAAATTCTTCGCATTCAGATATCGATGTATACGAATTTTCATGACGATCGGCTGAATAGTCCTGAAGTTCATGTGTTGACGCGACATCTAGTGTCAAGTTATAGGAAAATAGATCGTGCCAAACTCTTCCCCTTGTTCAAATATCTATGTATACCTATTTTCATAGCGATCATTCGCACAGTCAAGAAGTGATACACTGCAGGGCCATCTAGTGGTAATTAAAGTAATGATTTGCTACAGCGCCGTCATGTGGCAAGTTATAGCAAATGGATAACGCCAAAATATTCTCATTGTTCAAATAGCTATGTGTACTGATTTTCATAGCCACCATTTGAATGGTCAAAAATTTGGCCTGCTGCAGCGTCATCTAGTGGCGAGTTAAAATAATAATGCATTGCAGTGCCATCTAGTGGTGAGTAACATCAAAAGTAACACAGTTAGAATATATTCTTCGTGCTCAAATGTGTAAGTATAAAAAATTTTATGCCGATCAGTCGAACGGTATAGAAGTTGATGCGTTGCAGCGCTATTTAGCGCTAAGTTACAGCAAATGGATAGTGAAAAATATTCTCCGTGTTCTAATATCTGCGTGTACCAAATTTCATCGAAATTGGCTGGACGATATTCGCATAGCAAACGGCTAAACGGAATAGAATTCGACGTTCTGCTGCGCCACCTAGTGGCAAGTTAGAGGAAAACGGATAGCATAAAAACCTTCTCGATGATAAAAGACTTAGGTGAACCAAATTTCATGCAGATCGGTGAAACGGTGCTGAGTTTTTCAACCTCCTACATACATACCAACATTCATTTTTATCTATAACCAGTCTTATTATATATACCAGTCTCAAGTAAAATCCAGTTTCAAATCTAAGCCTCGCCAAAGTGCCAACATACGCCATTTTGCAAGAGTTTTTTCAGGGAATCATTCGAAGCATTGACTTAGCAGCAATAAAAATGGGAAATGGTTCGACCGCCAGGCATTTTTTTTAAAAGTGGAATCCCTTAATACAGCCTCATTTTTTAAATTATTAACTATAACATGTTTTATTCATCGTTACCTCGATGTACTAAATGCGAAGATTTCAATTTTCTGAAATTTGGCGGATTTCCCCCAAGTTAAATCAATGTACTCAATTGGCGAGAATTCTGAAGCTACATCGCTTGAAATGCCCTAATAACTGCATTATTTCTGCACGGATAGTTAAAATTTAATGCTGTATTCTAAAAAAACCTTTGCACTTGTTTTCAAAAATGCTATTCCCTTAAGCTCTCAGTAAATTGCGCCAAAAAGCCTAAAACTGTGCAAACCGCGAGAACTCACTTTCTAAAAATCGGACTATCAGCCATTTTATTTTTCGCCAAACTAAAAAAATTTACATATTAGTCTCGGAAATCTTCGATCCTCATTGTTTTGCATATAAAACATTTCATTCCTGCTCTCATTTCTTATGCGCACACGATATTATAACTAAAAAAATAACCTTACAAATATAAACTAAAAAAATCATTATTATTCTTTTATTTTCACTTTAAGAATTTAAAACATTTTATTCGGCAAAATCGCCACACATGGCAACCAAGATGGTTATTTCACACACTTTTTTCACTACAGGAGTTACAATTACGTAAAGCTTTCTGCGTGGAGAACATAAAAAATCTCTTAAATTCCGGGAACGGGTGGACTTTCAAAGTTTTAAAGTGGACTATCATTTATTCTATAATATTTTACATATATCTGTGTAAAATTTCAGGGTGAAAGGTCCATTTTTGTGGAATTGTATACTACCCAAATCAGCAAATTGACAAACAGAATTTCATTTTTATTTATAAGATAACCTACGCTTGTTTTTAAAAATTCCCTCTCATTAAGGAGACTATTTCAATACGTGCACCCGCTCTATGTTGAGCATTACACGATTGGTAGCCCCCCAAAGGGAACCCCAATAGGCCGCCGCATTGACACCAAACCTTCTCGAGGAGTCTCAAAGAGGCCCTCATCAGGTTGCGCTGGGCTTGCCTAGCGGGTGGTAAACGGTAACCCTTGCCCGTCTCCCCACATTAGAGGAGGCAGTGCTGGCACCCAGACCAGCGGGGCAGGACGAGCCCGGCCCACTGTCCACCCGTCATCACTACAACGACCGTCGCACCAATAGGAGATCTCAGGACACCAGAGAGCACGATACTCGTGCAGCATAGACACCATAGGTTTCCTCTGTCCATTGACAGGAAGGAGGTCACAACCACGGTCGGAGGAGCTCGCCCTCCGTTCGGCGTGGTTCACCTGTTAGTTCTTTGCTCCATGCTTGTGCATGGCCTGCAAGAACCCTTTTGCGGGGTGGAATACCGCGAGAACCGCAGTTTTCCTGAAATACATGCACCACCAGTATTTCGAACTTTATGCACCACCACTGAAGGACTCGTTCGTCCTTCCTTGAAATACAAGCACCTGGTATTTCTAAATATGCACCACCAGTAATTGATGCCGGCCGCCTGGCCGGGCATCTTTGGGAGATACATGCACCACCAGTATTCCCTAGCAAATTCGAGAGGCAAATACATGCACCACCAGTATTTGACTTTGTAAGATATATGCACCACCAAGTATCTATCCCTCACCAGCTATCTCTGGTTTGGGGAAGCGCTCACTCTTTTTTCTGAGTTGCCCGTTAACTTAGTGAGTCTCCTAGCGCGTCGAGGAAGCGGGACAGGGCCTCGCGCCCTTTTTCGCTCCGCACGTAGTTATTGAATGTCGAGGCATCCAATTTCGGGCAGAACCGATTTCTCAGTTCCTGTAACCCAGGGCACTGGGCTACGATGTGCAGACTGTCGGCGGGACTTGTCAGGGGGCAGAAGTTGCAATTCCTTGTCTCCTTTACGGAGAACCGTCGAAAATAGGCCGGGAAGGGACCATGGTCCGTCACGACCCAGTTCACCTTCCTACTTTTCCAAGTTCTCTTTTCGCTCACCGTTGGAAAGATCGTACGTCTAAAACGTCCGACTTCTGCTTCTTCCCACCTTTTCTGCCACAGTTTCCTGGCTTCAGTCCTCATGGAGTACTTCACGCTCCTTATCGAACTCTTTACTCTCTCATCTACTGATGGCTTCTGTGTTCCACTCTTCGCCAGAGCGTCGGCTTCCTCGTTTCCCCAGGTTCCGACATGTGCCTTCACCCAGTGGAAGCGGATCCGCCTGTCTCCGATTTCGGAGTGGATAGCTGCAACCATTGCATTTCTGCAGTTCAGCCTTGAGAGAGCTTGGAGCGAGGACTGGCTGTCCGTATAGACGTCCAAGGTTTCTGTGCTTCGACAGAGTGGGTCCTGCAGACCTTTCAGGATCGCGACGAGTTCGGCCTGGAATACACTTCCGTTGTCCGACAACCTGTAGTGGCCGTCCGAGATTCTCTTCTGACCACTGTACAGGACGTATCCTGATCCCACTTTGCCATTGAGCCTAGACCCATCCGTGAAGAGCTCTAGTCCCTTCCTCCGTGGGCCCAGGGTGTCCCAGCTGATAAACGGACTCCTACTCGGGTGTGTACCCCATCGTGGAAGCTCGCCCTCTACTTCGGAGGGTTCTATTCTCGCATCTCCGAACTGGATCGATTGACCCTGCTTTCGGAGTCTCGAGATGAGCGCTTCTTTCTCCACCTGTAGGTCTAGTGGTAGGAGGCCAGCAAGGACACA
Organism: Cheiracanthium punctorium; assembly: GCA_038373885.1. Lineage (NCBI taxonomy): Eukaryota > Metazoa > Arthropoda > Arachnida > Araneae > Cheiracanthiidae > Cheiracanthium > Cheiracanthium punctorium. The sequence goes on along the minus strand of JAWZYV010019790.1, from coordinate 12,938 downwards.
GAGCGCGGCACTGCTTGTTGTGCGGTAACACTTTGTTATCGCCAGCAGTATAATCCTTTGCACCTGCATTAGGTGCGTCCGCATTCGCTCTGTTCCTCCATCCCACCAGGCTCCGCAGGCATAAAGAGCTACGCGCTCCATTCCACGTTTATAGAGGTTCTTCAACACAGTCCCGCTAAGTCCGTTGCCGGGCCTTGTTAGGCTGTGGAGTCTCACTACGTATCTCGCCAGCAGTTGCTTGAGGTGTGCGACGTGTGCCATGGAATTCATCTTTTGATTGAGCACCACTCCTAGCACCTTCAGCTCTGACTGAAATTTTACTATACTACCCCCGAAACGGATTACCGGGGCAGTGCGGGGAGGCCGCACTCGCCCCATTCGACGCAGGGGTCGTACGTGAAGCCCGACCGTTTTGGCTGGGCTGAACTCCAATTTGTGGAGTTCGCTCCATTTCTGAAGGATAGTGAGGGCTTCAGTCGCCTTGCGGCTGCACTGATGCGCGTTGGGAGCATCAATTACCACAACGAAGTCTTCCGCATAAGCCTGCAGATAGACTCCAACAGGAAGCTTGAGCTTAAGAGCCGAGTTCGCTACGATGTTCCACAGCAGGGGCCAAGATTTGGATCCCTGCGGACATCCTCTGTTGTAGGTATGGACAACCTCCGATCCTCCTGAACGGTAGACTACCTCCCTCATTGTTAGGAAACTACTCACCATCCTGTACAGATTCTTCGGGCACCCTGTCTGACCCAACAGGTATAGTATGGAAGGCCACCATACATTATTGAAGGCACTTTTAACGTCTAAGGAAATCAGACATGTGTCGTTCCCCAGTGCTGCGTTGATCTCGACTGACTTATAAATGGCAGAGATGGCTTCCTCCGCACCCGTCCCCGGCGTGAACCCGTATTGGGTCTTCGCCAGGTGACCACCTGTATGGAGGTGGTGCTGGAGGCGTTCTACCACAAGCCTGTCTAGAATTTTGCTCGAAGCCGACAGGAGAAAAATCGGTCGATAGCTCGATGGGTTCGAACTGTCTTTTCCTTCCTTGTTAAAAAGGACCAAACTTGCCCTTTTCCATACTGGAGGGAATGTGCCTAATTCGAGGCACTTATTAAAAATTTCCAAGAATAGTTCCTTGTTGGTCTCAATGGCCAACTGAACAATTTCTAGAGGTATTCCGTCCAGTCCCGGAGCTTTGCCCTTATTAAGGGCGCTCAGAGCTGCTTCGAGTTCCTTCATGGTGAACGGTGATCGTCGTCTCCGAGATCCGGCTTCGACGCTCTTATTTCCCTCTGTTCCGGAGTGTCTTCTTCCGGCACATCCTGCGGGAAGTGGTGTTTCAGTAGCTTGCCCACGGCTTCTGCGTGCGTGTTCGCGGTACCATCCCCTGTGATGGCACCTAGGAGGAAAGGAGAATTACGTTTCCCCTTTATCCAACCGTAGTGGGCTCCGAAGGGTTGCCTAGGATCGACGGCATCGAGATACTGTTTCCAGTAGTCCCATTTTGCTCGTCTTACAGCTCTATTAAATTGAGCTTTTTTCTTCCTATAGGCCACATCCAGGACCTTTCTACAGTCGGGGTCATCAGTGCAGCGTTGGAACCTCCTCCTTTTCGCTGTCACCTTCCTCCGGTGGATCGCTAGCTCGAGCGTCCACCACGAATTCGCACGTCTGGGCCGGTGGACTTCGCTGCCATTGGGCCGGCTCCTCGGAGTACAACTCGCCCACATGGCCTCTGTCACCTTTTCCACACAGTAGTCGACTCTGTTCTCTCGAACCCAGTCAACAGAATATTCAGAGAGCTTGCGGTCAAGCAGCTGTCTTACTTTGGGAATGTAGAGCTTATTAAGCCTTATTCTCTTTGACTGCTCCAACCTTTCTTCACCGATGTGAAGGGTTGTGACAATTCTGAGATGGTCTGTACCTGACTCGAGGTCGACCAATTCCCATTTCTCTACCTGAAGTTCACCCTGTAGGCGGGCTACTGACAGGTCTATCCAACTGGAGCCTCGTACGCTCTGGAACGTCGGGTCCGATTCTGGAACATTTAGCAAGTTCAAGTCATTTGCCAGAAGGAACTCAAAGATGGTGTCTCCCCGGGTGTCCTCGGTGTTACATGGGTTCCCCCATGCTGTATGTTTCGCATTGAAATCGCCCAGTAGGATCAGAGAAGGGTTAGCATTGACCAAAGCTTGCAGACAATCCATCTGCTCGGTAACATCCTCGTTGGGAGACAGATAGCATGTTGCTACCGTTAATGAGCCACTGTCCGTGTCCAGACCTATTGCTACGATGTCCTTGGTTAGCAGCTTTACGATAATTTGCAATCTGGGGTTGCTTACGATTATCGCTGCTCGTCCATTTGGACTATGAACCACCGGACGTGAGTTAGGCATCCCGCCCACTCTTCCCCCGTCTTTCAGGAGGTAGGGTTCTTGGACACAGACTAGATCGTATTGATCTAGGTCTCCTTGGAGGATGGCAGAAGCCGCGAGACTTCTCCCGACATTCTGTTGCGCAATGGTGAGACTACCCATAGTTAGTCTTCTTTTTAAGCATCGACACTTCATAGATCCTTGTTGGGCAATCCTCTGCTTTTGCAGAGTGGTCTACACTCACTACGTTTCTCCCGGCATTCCGCCTGTTCCGAGCCTCGCAGATGTGGCATCTAGAGCAGGCTATACAGTCCTTGCTCACGTTCCCTTTAGCTCCGCAGTTCAGACAGCGTTTCCGGGCTTTACAGGTAGTGCTTAAGTGACCGTACTCTCCACAACGGAAACACTGAGTAGCCCTTAGGTTTTCCACCACCTTTATCTTACACCAGTCCATGGTTATGCGTTCCTGACTCAGTATTGCATGGAAGACTTTAGGGGGTACATCCACTATAACGTGGCGTGTATCCCTCTTTTTGATGGAGTACCTGATGGTAATCTCATCACTTGCCAAGCCCTCCTCTTGGCCCCGAATGGCATCGACAACGGCTCGGTCATCGAGTTCCCATGGAACATCTACCAAGCAAAGTTGGGGGTTTCTGCGGACCGGTTTCCTTACGGTAACCTTATCTTTCAGCTTATCGCTGGCCGAGATCTGTCTGATTAAGATATCTAGGTCTTCCTCGGTCTCAGTCCGTATTTTCATACCCCCATTCATCGCCTTACGGGTTCACAGGACTTTGGCGCCCAGTTTCACTGGGTTCACCTCCCTGCATACTAAGTCCCTTACGCACACACCTTCCTTGGCTGCGTCGACGAACATCACGTGTTCGGACGCGGTGCTATTCCTAGGCGGGGTCGCTATTGTGACATGTGATGTACAACCACTGGCGCCTGTCACCTGCGCATCTGTGGAGGGTTGAGTTGGGGCGTCTGAGATTGTCCCATCCACGTCCGCCTCTGACGTTTGGATGGGGGGATCTGTGGCATTTTGACTACACCCACTAGCGCTTGCCACTTGCGCTTCTGTGGGTGGTGAGGTGATGGCAACTGAAATGGGCGGCCCCACAACGCTTGCCACCTGTGCGTACGTGGGTTTCTCAGCACGGAGAGCCGCAATCTGATCCCGAAGTTTCGCCTGTGTAAGGCTATTCCTAACGAACAGCTCATACATGTCCATGACCCGCCTCATGACGGCTTTTCGGTCAACGGACTTCAGGGGTCCCTGCAGGTCTATTGCTACAAGTAGCAATAACTCTCTGGCCCTTAGCCTCTCAATCTCCTCCTTTACATACCGCGCGGGCATGCCGGGGAGACTGTCGCAGAAGTTTTCCACTTCCGCTACGGCACTACCAAGAGACATATTCACCAATCAAAAGCAATGTGAGCGCAAATAGTGCACACTACAGTCGGTACACTAGCGTCGTATCTACCAGGTCTCAATACCCTCTTTTAGAATCGCTCTGCTTAGCCACCACTCGGGTGCCCGACCGGAACGACCAGGACGTGAGAGCAGTCAGAAATTGGTAATGTGACGGATAGACTCTGGGCCGTTGTCCGTCACAAAAAACAAGCAAATATCGCACTTGTACGAGCCAATCTCTATGACCTCCCGGTCACCCTCTCATTAAATTGCGCCAAGCGCTAGAATCATAGAAAATCTGACACACTTTCAGATTTTAAATACGCACTAAAGTGCTATATATAAAAAGAGTTATAATCCATGGGTCTTCCCTATTTTCGTTCCTTCTTTTATTAAGTTGGACAGTTAAAATTGATATTTCTAACATCCTTTTTTCTGGATGTAATATATTAGAAATAGATGCAGAAAAGCTGCTCAGAAAAATGCACAATTCCAACTGAATGAAAATTTAAAAACTTATACGCAGGTGTATTCATAACCCAAATAGCAGACGATTAAATTACTATAAATAGCGCCAAGCGTTAGAATCCTCCTCAAAATCGCACATCAACCCCTTTTATTTTTCGACCAATTAAAAAGTTGCACATTTATTTTCGGAAAATTTCCAAATTCTATTTTTCTTTTGAGTATAAATCATTTCATTCCCGCTCTGATTTCATATGCACACGATATTTTAATTTAAAAACAACCTTACAAATAATCTAATCAAAATAAAAAAAATCGTTATTCTTTTATTTTTAGTAAGAACTGCCGAATGTGGCAACCTAGATAAGCTTAATTGTCGCTTAATTCACTGTGGGGTTACAATAAAGAAATGGCGGAAAGCAAAAATTAGCCTTTTGCGATACGTTTTTATCGATATTTCCTAAAATAGTTCGAATATTGAAAAAATCGCTTCGAGATGTGTCGGGACCTGTCATGGCAAATTTCCGTTCAAAATTTGGTAGGTCTACGTTCACCCGTTTGCGAGTCTCAAATAAAATCCAGTTTCAAATCTAAGCCTCGCCAAAGTGCCAACATACGCCATTTTGCAAGAGTTTTTCCAGGGAATCATTCGAAGCATTGACTTAGCAGCAATCAAAATGGGAAATGGTTCGACCGCCAGGCATTTTTTTGAAAAGTGGAATCCCTTAATACAGCCTCATTTTTTAAATTATCAACTATAACATGTGTTATTCATCGTTACTCCGATGTACTATATGCGAAGATTTCAATTATCTGAAATTTGGAGGAATTCCCCCAACTTAAATCAATGCACTCAATTGGCGAGAATGCTGAAGATAGATCGCTTGAAATCCCTTAATAACTGCATTATTTCTGCACGGATCATTAAAATTTAACGCTGTATTCTAATAAAACCTTTGCACTTGTTTTCAAAAATCCGTTTCCTTAAGCTCTCAGTAAATTGCGCCAAGCCGGAAACAGTGCAAACCGCTAGAACTCACTTTCTGGGCATTTGAGTAATTTTATTTTTTCGCCAAAATAAAAAATTTTAACATATTAGCCTCGGAAATCTTCAATTCTTATTGTTTTGCGTATAAAGCATTTCATTCCTGCTCCGATTTCCCATGCACACGATATTATAATTAAAAAAAAATAACCTTAAGAATATAAACTAACAACAAAAAAAAAATCATTATTATTCTTTTATTTTTACTTTGAGAATTTAAAACATTTTATTCGGCAAAATCGCCACACATGGCAACCACGATCCTTATTTCACACTTTTTTGACTACAGGGGTTACACTTACGGAAAGCTTTTTGCGTGGAGAACATAAAAAATCTCTTAAATTCCGGGAACGGGTGGACTTTCAAAGTTTTAAAGTGGACTATGATTTATTCTATATTATTTTACATATCTGTGCAAAATTTCAGGCTGATAGGTCCATTTTTGTGGATTTGTATACGAATCAAATCCACAAACAAACAAACAATCAAACAAACAAACAAACAAACAAACAGAATTTCATTTTTATTTATAAGGATTTTTCTTATGTGAGATAGACAGTACTCCTCATAAGCAGGACTTAGTTTCTGGGTAAAAAAAAAAAGTGCAAGAACCGTAATAGTCTCCACGGCTCAGGGGAGTAACCAGAGCGTGAGAGGGGCTGCAACCTCCCCCCCCGGAATAGGACCCTTAACTTAGCTTACAATTTGATATTTAGCTTACAACTGAACTTTAGCTTACAATTTGATACCCCCCCCCCGAAATAAAATCCTGGCCACGCTACTGAGTACGGTTTATGTTCAAACGCAGTGGCAGACTGCAAGTGGCAGCGAACCCTTCAGCACTGTGATAATAGATAGCACATTTAATTCAAATAATAATATTTACGATAATTTTAAATGATGATAGTTAAAATAAGATTTTTGCATGTGATAGTATTTGGCACGTTTTTATTATTTCATAGAGCAGCGAAATGAAATTAAATTGTTTGAAATTAGCATGAATGAATATAAACAATACATAATAGAAGACCCAAAGTATGCTCAAGGTGGGAAAAGATCTTGTGGAAATTTTGGAATTTTTTTCAGTTTTCGAGTCATCAAAATATGTGTGTGAAAAGAGGAAAAATGAGGAATTAAAGTACCGGTGATCTCTGGAGCGCACTATTCAATAGCCTAATATGTAAAAATTCACTCAAAAAAAATAAATAATAATAAATAAGAAAAAGAAAATAGATGTACTGGAGCCCCAGTGAGCTCCTATGCACACTAAACCCTGCATATAAAACACTTTTACTCGTACATTTATTGTCACTTCGCTTTATCTTTACTGCTGCCATCTACAGTATTTAATTGTAAACAATTGCTTCGCTCCTCTTCCTTGTCTCTACAATGCCTGTTTCGAACTTCAATACATGAAAATGAAGTTCGAAATAAATCGATAGACCAGCCGTCCGCGACTTTTTTTGATTGCGGGTCATAAATCAATCCAAAACGTATCTATTATGAAGACATTTTTGGTCAGTGATATTTAATTTTTATTTTAAACTGTCTGTTTGGTAAATAATTGTTATCTAAAAACAATTACTACACATTTTAAACTTTAAATGTTAAAAAAAGTGTTTATAATTACTAAAAAAAGAGAGAGAAAAAAAGATTTTTTTTTTTATTCTGCCTGAGTTATTTATCAAAGGCGTCCATGATGCTGATCTTCTGACGTCAGTGTAGTGGCAAACGAGTCAAATCAAACTTTTAGTTAGTTGTTTTACGCATTTGAATTTTTCATAGTTAAGGTGCTCCTATTCTACTTAAAATAGGTTTCACGAGTAAAATTATTTGTTGTTCGACGTTGAAACAAATACAAAACAAAATAGATTACTTTTCTCCAAGCTAGGAAACTTGATTGAGGCGTTCCTAGGAACAATCGTCTGATATTTCCAAATCGTTTATCATTCCTTATTGTCTTGAGTTTATCCCTCTATATTTTCGTTTTGATAATTTTGTTTCATAATTTTTTTAACTTATATTTTATTTTATTTTATTTTTTTAACTGATATATATTTTATATCATATTTTATTTTGTGGATCTCTGGAAATCGTGAATTGGGTAGCCGGTTGCTGATGACCCGATGCTGAGGGCCTGTTGTAGCTGGGTCGGCCCAAGGGGCGTGCGGGGGCCCCAGGCGAAGCTCAAGCGCGGGGCCTCTTTTCTATCATGTCTTATGTAAGTAACTACTAGCACTGCTAGTACATATTAGCTTTATTTCTCGGCTTTTTTCGGGATATATCACAACCATCTACCAAACTCAGTCTAATGTGATAGCAAAAAAATAGCCCAGGAGCGGGGCCTTAGGCGATCGCCTACATTCGCACACTCCTTGGGCCGGCACTGGTTGTAAATTGAATCAAGGGCACCCATACACATGGACAGAGGAAAGACATTGCCTCCCTAGCTCCTAGGGAAAATATACGGGTATTACCGTAATGATTGACGTACCGATATGACTTAGAAGTGGTTCATAATTAAAATATGGTACTTAGTACCTTTCTAGAGCAGACACCTCCCCTGCCCTACCCCGTACAAACAATCATATGGGTGCCCGTGGATTGAATGATGCAAATATTTTTGCATGTAACTTGGAAAAAATATCAAAGATTTTAGAAGAATACTAGCTCACCCGGCAAACGTTGTTTCGCCAAATAAATTATTCCTAGGATTACTTTAGTAGACAGAAACGACTAACTTATTGTAAGTGTGTGAGGATGTGGTATATGAGTGGAAGAGGCATGGAGAGCTGTGAACGATGCTGGAATATAAAAATAACACAATACCAAACATTTATATTTTTAATTCATTGTAATTTATTCTTTACATTTATATATATCGCTAATTACAATAATTTTACTAAAAAATAATATCAATTCCTTAACGGAATAGAGTGAACAATATTTTTAGCTAACACAATCAAACTGCATGGTTTGCCCACTCGAGATCATGCCACGTATAATTGTCCGTGTGAAAAACATGGCGTGCTCAAATCTAAGCCACAAACAAACATAGTTTGGCCTTGAGACTTATTCATAGTCATTCCATAAAAACTTTTGTCCAAAAAAAAATAATAATAAAAGGATGAAAATCTGAAACATTTTAAAATTTTAAATACGCACTATAGCGCTATATATTAAAATCGTATCATAATTTATGCGTCGTCCCTATTTTTCTCTCATATTCCATTAAGTTGGAAAGTGCATATTATTCATGACTGTGCTGTATTTTTTTTCCTTGTTTCGTAAAACCCATCTTTGGAATCGAAATCTATCTTAAAATCGTCTACTAAAACTATTTTACAATATTCGCCAAGTATATTACAACTACATTTCATCGTTCTATATATTGTTTCGAATGCGCATCATAATACATGCGTATACCATGTATGTCTTTCTTGGGTTGATTCCTACTCTAACGCCTCGACTCTCGCCAAGGTGGCGATCATTAAACATTTGCAGTTACAATGACAATTTTTTGCATTTATGTGGCAATCATAATTTAGAATTAAAATGGCGATTTGGAACAACATGTAAGCACAGCATGCCGTTACATTTTTATTTATTTTGGATTGCCAATTAATGTAGTTGTAATAATAAAGTGTCTTCAAATTCCTTAACTGGTGCGTTTATCGCTAATTTGTTTACTTTAGTTTTCATCTAGTTCTTTTGGGAGCGCCGAAACGGTACGTATGTATTATGCCGGCGGTCACTTCCGCCAAACTACTTTTTCGTCAAATTTGCTGGCAAACTATTGCCAATCGTATTCCAAACCATCAACAATTTCATGAGCCCGGCATTTATCTTGGTGAAAATTGCTTGTCTTGAAGGACTGCCGGGATAATACGTAAGTACCGTTGAAACTTGTGCATTACTCCCAGAGACCCATGACTGCAAAGCTCGCCAAAGTACGGGGATTTTTTAGGTTGGCGAGAGTGGGGGGCGTTAAAATAGGAATCAACTCTTTCTTGTACCATAAAACACATCTTTGGAATCGAAATCTATCTTAAAATCGCCTACTGAAACTGTTTTACAATCTTCGCCAGGCATATTCGTCCTATAGGCATATTCCAACTATGCCGCAAAGACATGAAATGGGAATCATAATCCATGAGTGTACAGTGTTTTCCTTTTTTGTTCCACAAAGAACTTCTTCAGAATAGAAATCAATATGAAAATCGCCTAATAAAACTGTGTTACAATATACGCCAGGCGTTTTCTAACTATACTCGAAATATATTTATAATAAATTGTCACGGTTTGGCTCCCCATTTAGCGATCCATTATCAAAAATTGCAAATCCTTGTGCGACTTTCAACATTTTATTAACGCCTCCCCCCCCCTCTCCACGTTATCTGGCAAACACATTTGAAAAGGGACTCGATGCGCTAATGCCTAGACAAAATTCCTGATTGAACTTATTAGCACTCTGGTGCTAAAAATTTTGAGGTGGACCACCCTTGTGACTTAGGGGTATGAGACAAAATCATATTCGCAGACCTATCGAATATACATATAAAATTTCTTTAAAATCGGTCGAGCCGTTTTGGAGGAGTATGGTAACTAACACTGTGACATGGGAATTTTATTTATTAGATATACCCAATATGAGTTCAATCGAATGTACCGTTTAAACGCTAGAGCACTTTCAAAAATTTACCCCCCATAAGCCATAATGTAAAAGAAATCTTTGTAGTAGCCCAGTAGAAAAACTATAAGTTCTATACACATCAAAATCAATGTCGGTCTTACGATGGTGGTTTATAGCATATATACCCAATTTGAGCTCAATCGAATGCCTCAATGAAATATCATTATTCATGACTGTGCTGTATTTTTCTTGCTTGTTTCGTAAAACCCACCTTTGGAATCGAAATCTATCTTAAAATCGCCTACTAAAACTATTTTACAATCTTCGCCAAGTATATTACAAATATACTTCATCGTTTTAGTATATATTGTTTCGAATGTCATCATAATCCATGAATGTACCGGTTTGTCTTTCTTGGGTTGATTCCTACTCTAACGCCTCGACTCTCGCCAAGGTGGCGATCATTAAACATATGCAGTTACCATGACGATTTTTTGCATTAATGTGGCAATCGTAATTTAGAAATAAAATGGCGATTTGGAACAACATGTAAGTAAAGCATGCCGTTACATTTTTATTTATTTTGAATTGCCAATTAATGTAGTTTTAATAATTAAGTGTCTTCAGATTCCTTAACTGGTGCGTTTATCGCTAGTTTGTTTACTTTAGTTTTCATCTGGTTCTTTTGGGAGCGTTGAAACGGTACTTACCGTATCGTACAATCGTATTCCAAACCATCAACAATTTCATGTGCCTGGCATTTATCTTGGTGAAAAATTGCTTGTCTTGCCGGACCGCCGGGATAATACGTAAGTACCGTTAAAACTTGTGCATAACTCCCAGAGAACCATGACTGCAAAGCTCGCCAATGTACGGGGATTTTTTAGGTTGGCGAGAGTGGGGATGTTAAAATAGGAATCAACTTTTTCTTGTACCATAAAACGCATCTTTGGAATCGAAATCTATCTTAAAATCGCCTACTGAAATTGTTTTACAATCTTCGCCAGGCATATTCTTCCTGTAGGCATGTTTCAACTATACCGCAAAGACATTTTAAATGCTGTTTGGAATGGGCATCATAATCCACGAGTGTACCGTGTTTTCCTTTCTTGTTCCACAGAGAACTTCTTCGGAATAGAAATCTATATTAAAATCGCCTAATAAAACTCTTTTACAATATACGTCAGGCGTTTTCTAACTATGCGCGAAATATATTTATAATAAATTGTCGCGTTCTGGCACCACATTTAGCGATCCATTATCAAAAATTGCAAACCTTGTGCGACTTTCAATATTTTATTAACTTTACCCCCCCTCTCCACATTATCTGGCAAACATATTTGAAAAGTGATTCGACACGCTAATGTCGACACAGAAATCCTGATTGAAATGAATAGCACTCGGGGGCTAAACATTTTGGGGACAATTTTACCCTTTTGACTTAGGGGTATGAGACATAGTTAAAAACCTATTCTATGACCTAACGAATATACATAGAAAATTTCATTAAAATTGGTCGAGTGGTTTCGGAGGAGTTAGGTGACTAACACTGGGACAGGAGAATTTTATATGTTAGAAGATTTTTAAAAATGTCAGCAATACTACTTAACCTACAATGACAGGCATCACAAAAAATAAGCAGGAGAGTTCATGCTCCTCTGAAGTTTTATTATCTAAACTTATATTAATATATAACATATATATGAATATATAACTTATATTATTATAATTAAGTGTTAATATAAAATTACACATTTAAACGAGAAATCATTAATATCACATCCCTATAGGTGTGAATAGATTCAGTTCCACATAGCTGTTTTAACATAGTTGTTCTGAGGCGGTTTCATTAGTCTTCACAGGACTCCTTTTCAAGAAAAGGGTGGTAGACAACAGTTTTGGTGCGAACAATAAAAAAGACTTAAACCACCTAGGTCAGATGTTTGTGATTAAGATATCTTAAGGAATTTGTTAATCTACTATATCAAGGTGTTAAGGTTGTTCCACTGGAAAATCGCTCAAATTCTGAAAAGTTTTTCAAAACATTTAAGTGCGCTAGAGACTAAGAAAAATTGAGAATGTCTTTACAAGTTGTTCTCTGAACTGTCTCAAACCATAAACGAATGGGAGTTACGAAACACTCTGAGGTAAAAACCCCGTGGCACACACAAGGGAGGGGTCCAAGGGGTATGGACCCCTCCCAAAAGAGTTCTCAATTTTCCTTCGTTAAATCGTCATGAAAATTTTGACTTTTAAGTATGAAGAAATCCAATTCTTATTTTTAGCAGTTAAGATAAACAAATAAAACCACAGTAAAAAGGGGTTACGATAAAATATAAAAAATCCGCATTTTTTGAGGTGGTTGGTGTCACAGCTTTGGACCCCCTCCAAGACAATTCCTGTGTGCGCCATTGGGCTAAACATACGGGGAATTTCGCAATATTTCCCTAAACAAGTAACTCCTCGGCCCATTTTTGAAGGCGATTTTCGTGCTTATGAATTTGTTCGGAAAGTTGCCTCAGACATAGAGCTGTACCCTTAGTATTAGTACTTAGTGGATAGGGTGAAGAAGAATTATTAATTTTTTTGAGTGTTCAACATCGTTGGTTTGTTTTAAAAGTTGTGCAAAAGTCCTGTGACGACGATCGCTCTTCAGATGGAACACCTTCAATTCCCATTTTCTTTACAGCATAAAAGATTGAATACTTACTTCTTGAAAGGCTGGATGTTTTGGTTAATATTTCATGTCCCAAGAGTGAACGTAAACTCTTCATTTTGACCACACATAATTGGAAACTATTTAAATACCCGCGTTTATAGTACAAGAGTGAAGATATTTTTAATTTCTTTTAATTATTTTTTTGTGAGTAGTATTTTTGATGAGGTTTTAAAAATGATGAGGTTGTGTCTTTAATTTCTTGCTACCCCTCCCACCCCTTCCTTTTTCTTTTTATCACGATAGTGCTATTAATTTCTAGTCCCAAAAATGAGTAAAGT
>JAWZYV010019789.1:0-23310 GCA_038373885.1 Cheiracanthium punctorium | reverse complement strand
CAAAACAGCATTTGGGGACAATTTATAATTATTACATTGTTTTTTAATTAGATTATTGATAACACTAGTCAACAAATTTGAACTTTTTTCTGCCTCTGTTTTGTAAATGGGTGGATTTACTTAATTTCGGGGTACTGAATTCACTGGTAAAATCAATTTATGTCTATCACGTCACATTTCCAAGAGGTACAAGAAAATCAGCAGCAATACCGACAAAATTTTATATAATTGAAACTAACAAGAAATTCATATTAAGAAGTTAATAATTCAATATTGTTGCGGAATTACTCTGCTACTCCTTGGGTTCGTCGTTCTAAAGTCCTGTTGGTGTAAAAAGTTCAAGTAAAAAGTCACTTGTCAGGATGGAACACAAACTTTATTGCTTCTAGATCTTCGTAGTACAATCAGCTGTACACAATTCACAAGCACAATCTAGCAATAACGTGCTTTTAACAATCCGCTTGGATCAGAAGCTCTCACAAATGCTGTATTTCTCACACCAAAATAAGTCACTTTCACAGGCAAAAATTCCGTAGAAATATTCAAGGGATATAGTACACAATCCCTTAAGACACAGCAATGAAGAATTTACACACAGCACTTTGAAAACAGCTTCACAAAACAAGCTAAAACACAGCTTCTATAGCACTATCAATTCACACAAACGTACCGAGAGCTATTCACACATCGAGCGTTCAGCTCGCACTGACTGGCTTCGGGGCGATGCCCGCTTCTATAAATAGCCGACGCAGGAGGTACAAGAGGTTTCCAGAAAAGTCAATTTCTCGAGGGTTCTACATAAAGCGTGAATTTTGATTACGTCATAGAAGAGAAATGTTAGGTTATTATGCGTTTTTAATGCAGGAAAAACAACTTCCAGGCCCCATTGGGAAAATCGCGCCAAATGACCAAAAAGTCGCCAAGCTTGGCGACTTTTGGCGAAATATCGCCAAATTTGGCGCCAAAAATAAGTCCTCAAAAGTGAAGAGATCTAAGCTCTAGGACTAATATTTCTCGAGATTTCTAGAAGCCCATAGAAAAACATATGGGAAAGCGAAACCTCCGTATCTCTGGTTCTAATTGGCCGATTTTGATGCAACAAAAAGCAAAATTTATCTATTTGAAGCGTAGAATATGAATTTTAAACCATTTTAAGCCCCAGAGCAGCGGGTTGCCCCGAAAATTCGTAACATTGCCCCCTTCCCAAGGACTGCACGTCCCGGGCAGTACAATCCCCAGTTAGGAGGTCACACAAATATACAGTGTCCAACCTTTAACCAAATCTTAACAACATAATTTAAGCAAATAATCAATAAACACAGTAAGCAAATGCACTCTAATTAATAAATAATAGACATAATGGACAATTACACTAATAAGCAATAAATGTAATAAACAAATACACATTAATAGAAACCAAAATATTACAAATATGTACACTAAACATGGCGTAAGTAGTGAGTGAAAGAGAGTTGAGGAAAGAGGAAGAGAAGAGAAAGACAGAAGAATGAGATGAAGAAGAGGAATTACGCCATAGTGACCATGGTCTGAGCTAATTACAACCGCGGTAGATGGCAAGCCGATCGTAATGTACAACTCTTGGCTTCGAGTTTGGTGACTTACGAATCCGTACGATGACGTCATTCAGCCGGTTTAGGACTGTGTAAGGACCATCCCACGGCGATTGCAGCTTGGGAGACAGGCCTTTCCGTCGAGTAGGATTCCATAGCCAAACTTTGTCACCTGCGTTGAACTCGTGTCCCGTAGCCTTCGTGTCGTAGCGAGTCTTCATCTTTTCCGTGTTCAGGTTGATCCGCTCCCGAGCAAAATGATGCACATCTTCAAACCGTGCCCGAAGGTTTTCCACGTACTCCTCTGGCGATGAAGGCGCATCTGGAGGGCGGCTGAACACTAGATCGGCGGGAAGACGAAGATCTCTGCCGAACAGCATCTGGGAAGGTGTGAAGCCGGTAGTCTCATGGACGGCACTCCTATAGGCCAGCAGGAACAGGGGGAGTTTCTTGTCCCAGTCCTCTTGATTCCTAGATACCAGGAGCGAGAGGTTGTTCAAAATTGTACGATTGAACCTCTCCACCATGCCGTCGGATTGTGGGTGTAAAGGCGTAGTCTGGGTTTTGTCCATTCCGAGAAGTTGGCATAGTCCTTTAAAGACTGCAGAGGTAAAGTTCGTTCCTTGGTCGGAATGAAGTTGCAGAGGGGTTCCATATCTGGAAATCCATTCTTGCACCAGTACCTCTGCTACGGTCGTAGCTTCTTGATCGGGAATAGGAAACGCTTCGGGCCATTTAGAGAAGTAGTCAATGACAACTAGGATGTATTTGTTGCCATCCGAAGTTCGCGGAAGAGGTCCCAGGATGTCGAGGGCAATCCTCTCAAAAGGCGCTCCTACATTATAACGGTGTAGTCTTCCACGGCTTCGTTTCTTCGGGCCTTTGCGGGCGGCACAGGCGTCACAAGCTTGACACCACTTTTCGACGTCGGCTCGAGCCCTAACCCAGTAGAAGCGCTCGCGAACTTTCTGCAGGGTCTTCATTACGCCAAAATGGCCCCCAGTTAAGCCATTATGAAGTTCTTCTAGAACCTTCGGAATCCTCGAGCGAGGGAGTACCAACTGCCATCGGAGCATCTTGCCGTCGTCCGACTCCCATTTACGATACAGGACTCCATTTCTCAGGCGAAGCGAATCCCATAAAGCCCAGTACTGTTTTGTTGCCGGACTGTAAGATGATATTTCTTGCCAACTGGGCTTAGCGCTGGATTTTTCCATAAATTCCACAATAGGTTTGATGTCGCTGTCTGTTAATTGGTCCGCCCGAACATTTTCGTCACTCCAGGGATCTTGAGATGATGCCGATGATGTAACTTGGCGGACAGCGGGATGTTTCAGATGGTAATTTTTCTCTGCCCTGGAGCAATAGCGACAACTGTCTATGCAGGGCCTTCTCGACAAAGCATCTGCATTTCCATGAGATGACCCTTTCCGATGACGTATCTCGATGTCATATTCTTGTAGTCGCTGTATCCACCTGGCTATTTGGCCCTCCGGATTCTTGAAATTTAGAAGCCAGGTTAAAGAGGCATGGTCCGTTCGGAGCAGGAACTTTCGGCCGTACAGGTAATGATGGAAGTGCTCCACGGCCTTAATGATAGCAAGGAGTTCCTTTCTCGTAACACAATAGTTACGTTCTGCCTTTGAAAGGCATTTGCTCCAGTAAGCAATGACGTGTTCTTGGCCATCTATCTCCTGGGACAAAACTGCTCCGACACTCTCCTTACTTGCGTCTGTGTCCAGGATAAATGGCTTGTCAGGGTGAGGATACGACAAGATCGGCGAAGATGTTAAAGCCGTCTTCAGTTCGTTGAATGCGTCCTCACATTCCTCAGTCCAGAGAAATTTCTGTCCAGTCTCGGTCAATTTGTGAAGAGGTCTTGCAATTTGAGAAAAGCCCTTCACGAATTTTCGATAGTAAGTACACAGACCGAGAAAACTTCTTAAGTCGTGGATATTCTCGGGACGACTCCAGTTCTGGACTGCGGACGTCTTTTCGGGATCGGTTCGGACTCCGTGGGCGGATATTATGTGCCCGAGGTAACGTACTTCCCGACGAAACAAATTGCACTTCGATGGACTCAGTTTCAAGTTCGCCTCCTTTAATTTCTGCAGCACCTTTCGGATGTTCTCTAGATGCTCTTCGAAAGTCCTTCCGACGATGATGATATCGTCCAAATAAACGAGACATGCTTCGTAGGAAAGTCCTCTCAACACTGTCTCCATTAGTCGCTCGAATGTAGCAGGTGCGTTGCAGAGTCCAAAAGGCATAACTTTGAACTGCCATAATCCTTGTCCCGTGGTGAACGCAGTCTTTTCACGGTCGTCGGGATGAATTTCCACTTGCCAGTAACCACTTTTCAGATCCAGAGTGGAAAACCATTCGTTTCCCGATAAAGTGTCCAAAGTGTCGTCTATCCTGGGAAGAGGGTAGCTGTCTTTCTTGGTAATGTCATTCAGACGTCTGTAGTCAACACAGAACCGGGTGGAACCATCCTTCTTTCGGACCAAAACAATTGGCGAGGCCCAGGGACTAGTCGACGGCTCGATGACGTCATCACGCTGCATCTCCTCTAAAAGTCTGCTCACCTCTTCTTGCTTAGCAAACGGCAGCCGCCTAGGATGTTGCTTGATGGGAGAATGGCTGCCTGTATCTATCCTATGTTGAGTTAAGCTCGTACGGCCAAAGTCACCCGAAGTACGGGAGAAGAGGTCTTCAAATTCAGCTATTACTTTCTCCGCAGCGCTTCTCTGTTCTGCCGTTAACTCCACGTCTTGTATTAATTCCTTCGTCAGGCACTCGGAAGATTTAGCTGTCGTTTGGCTGATGTTCTTATTAATGCAGGTAACAGGAGTGCATGTCGCCAACACTTCATTTTTCTTTATCACCTTCGACTTGTCCGTCACATTTACTACTCTAACTGGAATTTCTGTTCTCGACAAGTCCACAAGTGTTGCTCCCACAAGTACTCCTCTGACGGAATCACTATTGCTTGGGTGTTCGATTAATCCAAAGCGGAATTTATTGCTTTCTTTTACTGTTCCAGAAATTATGGAATCAGTTCTGGGAGGTAGAGTGATATCAGTCTGGGCTATTATTTGCTGAACAGGCAAAACAGTTTCATTTCTAATATCGAACGCAGCTATTTCTTCTGAGTCTGAACGAAGCTCATTATTCTTAAAGTCCAAATTAAATTTGTGTGATTTTAAAAAGTCCAGTCCGAGAATAAAAGAGTCTGTAATATTGGCGACATATACCACATGGTCGTATCTGGCATTTCCAAACGTGATTTCTACTTGCGCTTTTCCGCCCACTTCGATCTTGTCACCTGTCACAGTCTGGAGGGTCAGCGAGGGCGGAGTCCAGATAATCTTCAAGTTTAATTTCTTGGCCAGGTCCGTCCTTATGATGGTTACGTTCGCTCCA
This sequence comes from Cheiracanthium punctorium, assembly GCA_038373885.1. Lineage (NCBI taxonomy): Eukaryota > Metazoa > Arthropoda > Arachnida > Araneae > Cheiracanthiidae > Cheiracanthium > Cheiracanthium punctorium. Next base: position 18,313 of record JAWZYV010019789.1, on the reverse strand, counting down.
GTATCAATCACCATGTGGCATGGGGAACCATTAACGTATCCCAGTACGAATAGTCCATCACTGCCGCCATTCACTGATGAAATCTGTAAGACTTTCAAACGGGGCTTTTGAATATCCCTCAGCCTCTGTTCCTGAAAGTCGTCTCTTTTCTGTCTTCCTTCATGGGCTTCTCTGGTGCGTTGATAACTGCGATCTTTACGACGAGAGTTCTTTTGTGCGTCGCAGTATTTTCGTAAATGCCCCTCGCTGTTGCACCTCCAACATTTCACTTTTCTTGGCTCTGACTGTTCTTGTCGTTCCACCAGATTTTCCAGGGTCTTTAATTTATTCTCTAATCTCTCCATTTCTCCATCCGTAGGCTCTTGGAATGACACAGCTCTAACATTATGCCGCTCTTTTCTTACGGCCAGCTGAGCTGCCTCTAGCTTCATGGCGAATACGAGGGCAGACCTGAGATCTTTATAATCCGCCAAGATCAATGCTTTCTGAATTTCAGAGTCCACGAGGCCTTCAATAAAATGCTATAATGCTTCATCTGTTCTTGTCCAGCTTTCATCTCGTCTTGTCCGGCTTTCATCTGTTCTTGTGCGGCTTTCATCTCGTCTTGTCCGGCTTTCATCTCGTCTTGTCCGGCTTTCATTTCTTGCATCATATTCATGAGCTTTTGAAGTTGTTCTTCCATTTTTTGTCTAGTCAAAACCATAAACTGGAAAATTGAAGTCTTTATTTAGAATCCCGATTCTGACACCAAATGTTGCGGAATTACTCTGCTACTCCTTGGGTTCGTCGTTCTAAAGTCCTGTTGGTGTAAAAAGTTCAAGTAAAAAGTCACTTGTCAGGATGGAACACAAACTTTATTGCTTCTAGATCTTCGTTGTACAATCAGCTGTACACAATTCACAAGCACAATCTAGCAATAACGTGCTTTTAACAATCCGCTTGGATCAGAAGCTCTCACAAATGCTGTATTTCTCACACCAAAATAAGTCACATTCACAGGCAAAAATTCCGTAGAAATATTCAAGGGATATAGTACACAATCCCTTAAGACACAGCAATGAAGAATTTACACACAGCACTTTGAAAACAGCTTCACAAAACAAGCTAAAACACAGCTTCTATAGCACTATCAATTCACACAACGTACCGAGAGCTATTCACACATCGAGCGTTCAGCTCGCACTGACTGGCTTCGGGGCGATGCCCGCTTCTATAAATAGCCGACGCAGGAGGTACAAGAGGTTTCCAGAAAAGTCAATTTCTCGAGGGTTCTACATAAAGCGTGAATTTTGATTACGTCATAGAAGAGAAATGTTAGGTTATTATGCGTTTTTAATGCAGGAAAAACAACTTCCAGGCCCCATTGGGAAAATCGCGCCAAATGACCAAAAAGTCGCCAAGCTTGGCGACTTTTGGCGAAATATCGCCAAATTTGGCGCCAAAAATAAGTCCTCAAAAGTGAAGAGATCTAAGCTCTAGGACTAATATTTCTCGAGATTTCTAGAAGCCCATAGAAAAACATATGGGAAAGCGAAACCTCCGTATCTCTGCAGGACGGATCTGGCCAAGAAATTGAACTTGAAGATTATCTGGACTCCGCTCTCGCTGACCCTCCAGACTGTGACAGGTGACAAGATCGAAGTGGGCGGAAAAGCGCAAGTAGAAATCACGTTTGGAAATGCCAGATACGACCATGTGGTATATGTCGCCAATATTACAGACTCTTTTATTCTCGGACTGGACTTTTTAAAATCACACAAATTTAATTTGGACTTTAAGAAATTTTATTTCTAGTTTTGATAGAGAATGCCCTAAAATATTTGTAAGAGAAAAGTTCTAGGCTGGAAAACTATCCTTAGGCTAACTCCACACCATAGGAATTGAGAATTCATAGCTCGACATTTTCCTTTCAGTCACTTGGTTAAAGTAGTAGTACATGTTATAGTAGTAGATAAATGGGAGTTCTGCTCATGCGGTACCATGTTAATTCTGCGGTACGCCGCACAAGTGCGTTCCCTGGGTCGAGAGAGAGAGAGAGGGGGCGTGGTCGGAACGGATGTGGGGAGCGGATGCTAAGACCGGATGTTCAAAGGTCTGATAAGAATTTTTTCCTTTTTTTCAAATAAGGGTACTTGTAATTTTTTTCAGACTTGTGAGATATTTTTGAAATAAGGGGACTTGGAAAATTTTTCAGACTTTAACATATTTTTCAAATAAGGAGACTTGTAATTTTTTTCAGATTGTGACATATTTCTCAAATAAGAGGACTTGGAAAAAATTTCAGATTGCGATGCATTCTCTCATGAAAAATAAGGGACTTTAACATTTAGTATCAAAATAAGAGACTTTGACATAATTTTAAATAAGCCATAGCTGCCAACCTTGGAGAATGAAAATTAGGGAGATTTTCGAAAAATTAGGGAGATTTTTAAAAAATTAGGGAGACTTTAAAAAACCCTTGTTATCGATGAAAAAACTCCATGTACACATGCGTAATATATCAGTAACCAAGAAAATTACATATAGAAGAAAAATGTATAGTTTAAAACATTTATTAAAACAGCCAATTTTAAAATGCGATACTTTTTTAAAGAAATAACAATTTTTTAAACAGTAAGTACTTTTGAACTATTTGCATTCATGGGCGCCGGCAGCATTGGGCAAGGGGGGGGCACTTGCCCCCCTGGATTTTTGCAGGCATGAAAACAGCTGAAGAGCAAAAAAGAGGAAATACACGTGGACATATTTTCCAGCAAAAAATTGAAAAATTTACGTGCACGTATTTTCAGGCATATATAACAAGGTTGATAATGCAAAAAAATGGAACTGGGGAATAATGTGTGAGCTTAAATTCAACCACTGTTAAACTAAACGGTGTACTAAACAATTTCTACCATTTAAATTTCAACCACAAACAAATTGACTGTGATCCTGAAGAAAATAACTATGCACTGTAAATGTTTAATAATCAGTTTTGGATATACAATATTTATTAAAAGAAAACAGGCTAAAATTATTTAAAATAATTATCTTAAGTAATATCGTAAAATCCTAGATCAAAACAAATCATAAGTCTCACATCCAAATTTCAGACTATTCTCTTGATATGAAAATAAAATTAAAAATTGATTCTCAAAAAAAAAAATATATATATATATATATATATATATTAAGACCTATCTTTTTTTTTTTTAATTTTGATCAGAAATGGAATGAAAAATTATATATATGGCATTGGCATTTTCTAAAATAAGCATTCAAATGGTAGAATAAAAGTGAAGTTTTCTTGTTTTATTGGAAAAAGAATAATTATTAATAAATGTCTAAATATTTTCTCAGGTAAAATTTTAGAATCTTAGCAGTCTATCAGCACACAGAAGTGGAACTTATGACAGGGACATATGTTCTGCTCCTTCCTACATTAGCTGCAAAATACCAACTCACAAGATTATGCTTTTTAAAATTAACTGTAAAAATAATTACCAAAGAAAAACCTGCACATGAGAATAAAACGAAATTGCGATTTTCCTGATTTTAAAATTGAAGGGAAAATGATTCAGAAATCAATAAACGTATTATGAAGAAAATAATACTTTTCTGTTGAGTTGAGTTACTAAAATGCCTTAAATTTTAATTTAACAATAGAGTGTTAAAAACTCTGTTTTACATCTTGTTTTTAAAATTATTCATTTACCAAAAGGCTGCAAAAAGATTAAGTTCAGTTGGCAAATATGGAACCCGGAGATCGGGGATAGTTAGTTACCATAATTTAGCTAGTATAGTCCGCGGACTATGCATGTCAAAAGGGATTTTTTTCCAGGACACGGACTATCTGGCTGAAATAAATTTCTTATGCAAAAAAATTTAGTATATTGATCTTGCTTTTTGATCTGTAATTAGCGCGCAAGCTCCGGTGAAGCCGATGCTAACAAATTTATTTCTGTAGAAAATAAAGCACATAGATGCATTTCAAGTGACGGCACGTCGGCATGCAGGGAGCATTTGATTCCCCCCCCCCCCCCCATTATGTCATTTAAAGCATCGACGTAGTTACAGGTGCGGACAAGCTTCGTGAAACCATTTTAGAAATATTTCAGTCCGATATGCAGAAGAACCAAATTTATGAATACAAGAATAATTTATGTAATACGGAGGAAAACGGGCCTTCACAAACGGAGATACCGACGCCGCGTCGTCATCGCGAAGTTGTTGTTGTTTTGTCTTCACTCTGCGAGCTGGCTAATAAAGCAAGAGAGCGAATTCTGCTGAGGACGTTAAAACATGACTTGTGTCGCCTCAATTTCTTTCTTTTTTTCAATTGCGAGCGCGAATTTTTAATAAAGAGCATTTTTAAATTTTATATTTCGTTACTTTTAACCCAGAGAGAGTATCAATTGAATGTTTAAAATTAAGTATTATGTGGCTTGACCCATGAGAATTAGTAATGATCTTTTCTTCTTCTTTTTTTTTTTTTTTTTTTTGGCTTGGTTATGTACATTTTCCTAAATGATTAATAAAAGTAATCTTTTTATTTATTTAAGGGGGCGATACGTCTTGCCTAAGGACAGATTAGAGTAATCGCCCCCCCCAACCCCTTTAATCCGCCCGTGGTCTTACCATTAGTTAACTTTTCACGAAGTTACGGTAAAATCCGCGTAACTGTTTAAAAAGAAAATGCCAAAAAAAAAAAAACCAAAACTCGGAAAATTTTGGTTTTCTTTTTCTTACGGATTTCTTAACATTAACTCACATTTTAAAAAAGCATTATTCTTTTATTCAGCATAAAATTAAGATGTGCACGTTTTAATAGCTATAAATATCGAAGTATTTATTTATTGGAATTATTATTAATAATTTATTTATTTAAGAAATAAAGTATATTTAAACTACCATAAATTATTTTACTTCCTTTGCATGTTGAAGACCTAAAGGAATACGACAAGATTTATATTTTAAATACCATTACTAAAAGCTGCACTTTTATATAAGTTTTATTTGCCGTGCAGACAGTCAGTTTGCTTTATTTAAACAAAAATTCCAGTTTAGCATTCATAAAATGTCTGGAAGTTCTCGTTCGGCCGACGATTTTTTCAAAACCAAGCAAATTTTTGGATCCGAAAATGACCACAAACATTTCGTTTTCAATCCAAGTTTTCTAAGATATTCGCTAACACCTGCCATTTTCTCCATAATCCACAATAGAAGTGTCAGTTAAGCTGGTACGTGTTCGTGGAAAAAATTTATAGATTCATCAAGTGCGCAAAACAGCAATAAAAACACGTCGCGAGTAACAATAGCTCATCGACAACGGTTTTCCAGTGGCGAAAGGTCTCGATAGATAATTATTGTTGTGTAGTAGTTCGCCAAGTACATAATTATGTATCAGATGCCTTTCGAAACATCGAGGATCTAAAATAAGAATTTGCCCCTCTGAACTAAGTTTTGAATTTACGAACTCGGAAATCAGTAACATTGCACTCTAGCTGACTTTAGTCTAGGTGCAGTGTGAGATGCAGTGAAAACGTACATCCCAGGCGCGCATTATCGTCCTCTTGTTACTCTGCTATGTCCGCTAAGAACGTTGTAGATTTAGGACATGTTTTGCTTTAGGTTCGGTAATCACTGTTGTTTTCCCTTGCTTTTTTGTTCTTTAATGGTAACCATACTTTTAAGTAATCTTTGCCCTCTGGAGTAGTCTTAGCGAAGTTTCTTCAGTTTCTGTCGTTAGCATTTAACAAGTTCTGTAAATTTTTTTCAAAAATTGATAAGTACATAAAACATGGGAATAATTTGGAAAAATTCGGGAGATTTATAAACTTTTCGGGAGTTCGGGATATCGTTCTGAAATTCGGGAGTCTCCCGGAAAAATCGGGAGGTATGGCAGCTATGATAAGCTATATGAATTACACCTGAAATAAAAAATTTTATTATAAAATGAGGACCCACCAGCCGCCCGGTAGAATTCGTCTACCGCCTCATTTCAAATAAAAATTCTTACTGTGCCTTTCCCCATCACGCTAGCCTCGCATGAATGGAGACAGGGCGTAGCACAGAGGATGCGTTGTTGTTTTTGTTTCTTTAAATAATAATTAACTATGTGGAGCAAAGAAATGAACAATATCCCCAGAAGGATTTAGTTTTCTTTACCATTTAGTAATAGAACCAATGCAAATTGAATAAATGCTGCTTAATACATACTTCTAATTTTTGTATACCGTTTAAGATTATAGCATATATTTAATAAGTAACAGTTTACTAGAATATTAAAGTAGGGTTTAGGATACCCATACATTTTCTACAAATTTCTTCTACTGTTAGGGAAGTGAGAAAATTATACCATAGAACGATTTTAGTACCCATAGTTTTTTACAAATAATGATTTAGATAGTGTATGAACTTTTTTATCTAAACATTTTTTTTTCTTAAGAGATTTTTACCCAAGTTTTAATTTTAAGTTAAATAAGTATTTTACCCAAGTTTTAATTTTAAGTTAAATAAGTAATTTTACAACAAATATTTTTTTAACCAATAGTTTTAATTTTAAGTTAAATAATTTTACAACAAATTTTTTTTAATTAATTTTACAACAAATATTTTTTTAATCAAGAGTTAATTTATTTTTTAACCAAGTTTTAATTTTAAGTTAAATAATTTTACAACAAATACATTTCTAAATTTATTTTTTTTACCAAGTTTTAATTTTAAGTAAATAATTAATTTTACAACAAATTTTTTTTAATCAAATGTTTTTAATTTATCAAGAAAAAAAATTTAATCAAGTGTTTTTAATTTATCAAGAAAAAAAATTTTAATCAAGAGTTTTAATTTTTTGTATACCGTATTTTTGTTAAGTAGCCGTTTAACATTAAAGTAGGATTTAGGATACCCATACATTTTCTACAAATTTAATCTACTGTTAGGCAAGTGAGAAAATTATACCATAGAAAGATTTTTACAAATAATGATGTAGTCTTATTTTCTATTGCGAGAAAATCACTTTGCCCATATATCCCCCAAAACTCAAGTTTTTGTATACGAAATGCATGAATACGCGTTAGATCCCCTTAGAAAGTCTTCCTACCAAGGCACCCCTCATCCTAAGCAGATACCCCCGCGTGCAGGTTTACCTTAAAGCACAAACAAACAAAGTATTTATCTAAACATTTTTTCTTACCCACACATTTTTGATAAATCTTAGGCAGCGATTATACTAGTTTATATTTTCTATAGATCAATTAGAGAAAAAATTACAGTTTTAGTAATCCTACAAAATATTCTTACTGTATATCACAAGTAGTATAACTTGATTTATAGAATTTCAATACGATACGAGTTAGATTGTTTATGTGCAACACTCATTTCAGATTGACTATGAAAGCATAATTTTATACATGAATCAACCTTTTGAGTGGTATGCACTTAACCTATTTTATAGAAAGGTGAGCATAAACTTTTAGACTAGATAGTACTATTGTTAGAAAGTTGAACTATTGGAAATAAAAATTGAAGATCCGTTTTAGCACAGTTTTATACTGCATGTACATAAATATCTTTCAATACTTAGATAGTTTAAATCGCAAATCATTACTTAAACTAAAAAATACAAGGTTTTTACTTACGTGAAGGGACATCGTACTAAATCTTCTAGTCTCTGGACAAAGTACCAACATCTATACGGCTAGCAAGACCGGAACATAGAGTAATGATTTAAAATACATTAACTCTAATTCCCGGTCCAACTAGCACATGTTCATTAATTCTTAATCTTGGCTGAAAATATTAATAATATTTTGACACTAAAAACAAAATAACACATTTGAAGATATTAAACGCTTTAAAAGTACTTTTTTCTTATAACAATTTATCAGATTCACAATGCTATTTTATGTAGGATAAAATTAGTTAGCAAGCGAAAATTTAATCTTAGTTAGAATTTACTGAAATACAAATACCATGCATGCCTTATTTTCTATTTGGAGAAAGCCCTCAAACCCAGTTTTTGTATACAAACTGCATAAAGTACTTCTACCGATAATGCTATTAATATTAATTACACTGGATTACCAACTTAAAATTTCGCAAAACACCAAAATACAGAAAAACATACATTAACAAAAAAATCACACTTAAAAGTACAACACATCAAAAGTGCAACTATAAGAACCACATAATTATTTTCAATTAGAATTACGGTATCAAATTATATGTAACTAAAATAATAGAAAATATTACACTTACCCTATACTTGTACACGCGAGAGGTGAAAATAATAAAAATACATAATAATTCACAAAAGAATGATTGAAGTAAAATCCACGTGCCTGTGATATTGCTGATAACAGAAATTTAGAGATAAGAAAATGCCTTGAGGCTCTACAGAGCCGGTACAATAAGAGTTGGCCAGTTTGCCGATAAGATAAAACCAGGGAGGCTGCTAGGGGGATACCGAATTGTGGGGACACGTGTTTCATTCAAAAATGGGGACTTATGGATTAAGATCATGTTAGATTAAAGCCATTTCAATAAAAATCTATCCTTTTTGTAAACATGGGCATTATATCCTAAATTAAAATATCAAAGTTAAGCTACAACGATTAATATATTTTACGTAGTTTAGGAAACTAATGAATCATTAAATTAATTTCTGTGAAACAATTAGCAAAGATCATTATACTAAAGCAAATTATTTTTGTTAAGTTTTGATAAATAACAGTAATAAATTATAGGCATTGCAGATGAATGAGTATTCACGTATAAAATAGGTATTAATATTATTGTTTAAAACAATTTTTACAATAATAAACTAAAATTTTTATTTAATAAAGTCATAAACTAAAATTATTAATGAAAACTTGTTAATAAATTAAACATATCAAAATTTTTACACTCAATTTTTTTATAGACTTAAATTTTACAAAGATATCCTTTTAATAAATGCATAAAGTAAAACAATTTTTACAATAATAAACTAAAATTTTTATTTAATAAAGTCATAAACTGAAATTATTAATGAAAACCTGTTAATAAATTAAACTGATTACTCTAAAAGATAGCTAATCACAACATATATCAGAAAAAATATAAGCAATTATAATACCTGAAAAATACCGGACAACACTCTTGTTGCATGCGGACAAAACATCGGTCAGCTCGGCTAAAGAATTCTTAGGTATCCGTTGCAGGAGAACTTACCTACGCCCAACCTACAAACTCTACAAATTTAACGGCAACTGATTTTCTCTTATCAGGTATCACAGATCAGATAAGAGATAAGGAAGTGACATGCGCAGAAGACACGTGATAGTGACGTGTGCAAATCTGTGTTGATTGAATATCCGCTAGGTTCGTTGACAGGATGTACTATTTGCAATTAGGGGCAACTCTTAGTAACAGGCTAAGACAAGTTAGATGATGCAATATCTACTGGGTTGAGGAAGGTAGAGGGCGCTTGGGTAATCACGTGATTTTTTTTAAAGAACCAGTAAAGACATTCTAGCTAGATAAAATGGCCAGGTGTGTGTTGCGAGACTCCCTTTGCACTGTGTGCGCCTATACTTAAGACGTGTGTTTTAATTGATTTTTCGCCGAGTTTCAAAAATGTCTTTGCTTGAATCAATTGAAAATAACTTTAACATTCAATACACTCCCGAGTTTTATACTCAAAGTGATGCGGATGTGTTGCTGCAAGAAATAATACAATTGCCTTTAGATGTAAAGCCTCTGCAAAGTAGTGAAAAGAAAATTTACCCCGAGTTTTGTACTGAAAGTGATGTTGATGTGCTACAGCAAGAATTGTTTCAGTTACCCCTGCAAAGTAGTGAAAAGAAAATTTCCTCGACCCGTAAAGTAATTACTTTTGCTGATGAAGGAATCAATTACAGTTTACCTGGAGCAACAGTCTCTGTTTACTCTTGGATACCCATTTTGCAAAAAATACGTGAAGATCTACAGAAAGTGACAAATTATGAATTTAATATGGTGCAAGTGAACTTTGGCTCTGAAGAACAACCTAAAATTGAAGACGGCAACTACGAAGATTTTAATCTAGACCTATCATCAGGTGTATGCATTCTAAGTTTTGGATCTAAACGAACTTTGGATTTTAAACCAGCGAACTGTGAAACCGCTACCATTAAATTAGAACATGGCTCAATGTGTAAGATATATCCCCCAACCAACAAACTTTTAACGCATGGTATTCCTTCTGAACCTTATGTGACAGACCCGCACATTAACCTAACATTTGCCAAAATGTACATTTATGAGCCTTCCCCGAAAAGGGCAAAGTTGGACGATTGGACGGATCATCTTTACCATAGCTTATATGCTTCTGTAAATAGTACATGGCACTTGGAAAGACTTATCTACGTTTCACTTCACGATGAAAGAACTGACTTGAAGATCCATATTAGACAATTTATTCAGAATGCCCAATTAGACTATATACCAACCGGTCAGGGAGTCGTGATGAACCCTTCCACATGGATCGAATTTATTGTAAAACTATTAGATTTTAATATAGGTCATAGCAATAGCTCTTTTATTTGTAATAATCAATTATCTGTATTTAATGATGATGGAAAATGCATCTTACAACAAATTTACAAAACCGCAGATTCATTCACGTTAAATCCAATTTCCTTAACACTTTTAAATGATCAAGTAAAAAAACTTTGCGAAATGAGAAATGAAATATTGGAATGCATTTTAAAAACGCTATATACGACGACCCTGCCTCATTTAATTTTAAAATTAAAGCCGCAAAAATGTAACCGCGAACCCCATTGTAATTACGATGAGGCGAAACAACAATTAATGGATATAGTACATCAGGAAATTTTTAAAAACATAGGCCGGGTTCAGAGATCATTCTTCGCATAGGATACATGCCTGTTCGAATAGATCACATATTGATGAGCGAGAGGGTCTTATAAGTAGTAAAGCATGGTTTACGGTTGACATGCCGTATATTGCAAGAGAGATATGCGAGAAAAAATGCACTTGTCATTATGACGGAGAATTTTTTTCAAACATTTTCATTGAAGACTATATGAAGTATCTTCAAAATGAGCTATTTAATTCATTTTTTCAACCGTTTTCAGATTTTGCGAATTCCAAGGATGACAAAACATGTGTAATTATGTGATGTTATTGGTGTATAACTAGTATTGCGATTGTAAAAAATATATTAAAACCATTGTGATTATGTAGAAAAAGTTTGCTTGCTTCTACAACAGTAAGATTTTACTGATTTGTGCATGATTAATTGTGGATTACACTTTGAAAAGTTATTATTTTCTTAATTGTGTAAATAGTTTGTGTAATTTAAAATATGTTTTTGTAAATAAATAAGTTTAAACATGAAAACTTTTCTGTGTTTTCTTTATGTGTATGTGCGTGTTGATTACTTGCAAAATAAAAATCTATTAAATAAAAAGTGATAAAGTTAGCATACTTGGTCACGATTTAAGGTTCTCGTTTTATACTTATCTTTTATACACTACAAGGTAGAAAGTTAGAAATTTAACAAAATTTATTGAAGCATGTATTATGGATCATGAATCTGACTACATAGAATTAAAATGTTTTGATTAAAATCATAAACTTAAGTGTGATAGGTAAATTGTGTTACATGAGAATTCCCAAAGTACTAATTTTTTATAAAATGAACTTAGCTAAAAAAGTTAGTTTCCATAATTTTATAACTTAATCGATTTTACAGGTTTTTCAAAAATAAAGTTAAGTGAGATAAAGAAACTTAGTATTTTTAAATAAAGATTTTTTAGGTGTTCTTTAATGTAAAGATCTTACCATATTTTACTTGAAGTAACAGAATATTTAAAATCATACACTATGTTTTTAAAACATTAGAGTATTACCTTGGCATATTTTTATAATTTTTATTAAGTAATGGGCTTGAATATTTTTATGAGAAATATCAACTAAGTGCACATGTTACACATTTTACTGATTGAGATGGTTATGCTTACAAATTTTAAATAAATATGCTCTTACTTTTATACATGTTACTTGTTCAAACTAAGTATACTTTTGATTTGTATACGTTTATGAGTTCTCATAAGTTATGAAATTATTTCTCGAAAGGAACTTAGCTATTAGAACTTTGTAAATTTCGTAGAAGTAGTATGCTTAACATGTTTTTGATAAAATAGATTTAAATGTGGTACAGAAATGATCAGCTATTTTAGCATAGATGTATAAACTTATCTTTATGTAAACCTTAACTAAATAAAAGTAATATAATTTATGTCTGTACAAAGTGAGGGACTTAGGCTATTTTTCAGAATTATCAAGTAAAGGGTTTTACAAAATACTTAGTAAACTGCATTAATAGATTGTAAGGTGTAATTTTTTCTTTTAGAAGTTTTGCACATTGGTATATTTTATGTTCTGATAAGTCGTTGAATATGTTCTTGAAATAAACTAACATATCTGTACTTTGAAAATTTTATAGAAGTGACGAACTTTGGTATTTTTAGAATGTTACGAACTTGATACATTTTTTCTGAAGTGCTAGATATGTGAAATTGTCTTTTTAGAAACATTGAATTATTCATATTAGTGCATTTCAGTTACTCTTTCAAGATAACGGACTTAGAATTTTTTACAAATAGCAAGCTAGTAACTTGCTAAACATGCTTCTTGCAAATATTTTTAAATACCGTTCTTAAAATTATCAAAGTTGTAACTACTAAAGTAATTACAAATTAAAATATAATAAATTAAGTAGACACTTTGATAATTTTAAGAACGGTATTTAAAAATATTTGCAAGAAGCATGTTTAGCAAGTTACTAGCTTGCTATTTGTAAAAAATTCTAAGTCCGTTATCTTGAAAGAGTAACTGAAATGCACTAATATGAATAATTCAATGTTTCTAAAAAGACAATTTCACATATCTAGCACTTCAGAAAAAATGTATCAAGTTCGTAACATTCTAAAAATACCAAAGTTCGTCACTTCTATAAAATTTTCAAAGTACAGATATGTTAGTTTATTTCAAGAACATATTCAACGACTTATCAGAACATAAAATATACCAATGTGCAAAACTTCTAAAAGAAAAAATTACACCTTACAATCTATTAATGCAGTTTACTAAGTATTTTGTAAAACCCTTTACTTGATAATTCTGAAAAATAGCCTAAGTCCCTCACTTTGTACAGACATAAATTATATTACTTTTATTTAGTTAAGGTTTACATAAAGATAAGTTTATACATCTATGCTAAAATAGCTGATCATTTCTGTACCACATTTAAATCTATTTTATCAAAAACATGTTAAGCATACTACTTCTACGAAATTTACAAAGTTCTAATAGCTAAGTTCCTTTCGAGAAATAATTTCATAACTTATGAGAACTCATAAACGTATACAAATCAAAAGTATACTTAGTTTGAACAAGTAACATGTATAAAAGTAAGAGCATATTTATTTAAAATTTGTAAGCATAACCATCTCAATCAGTAAAATGTGTAACATGTGCACTTAGTTGATATTTCTCATAAAAATATTCAAGCCCATTACTTAATAAAAATTATAAAAATATGCCAAGGTAATACTCTAATGTTTTAAAAACATAGTGTATGATTTTAAATATTCTGTTACTTCAAGTAAAATATGGTAAGATCTTTACATTAAAGAACACCTAAAAAATCTTTATTTAAAAATACTAAGTTTCTTTATCTCACTTAACTTTATTTTTGAAAAACCTGTAAAATCGATTAAGTTATAAAATTATGGAAACTAACTTTTTTAGCTAAGTTCATTTTATAAAAAATTAGTACTTTGGGAATTCTCATGTAACACAATTTACCTATCACACTTAAGTTTATGATTTTAATCAAAACATTTTAATTCTATGTAGTAGATTAATGTTTCCATAGTACATGCTTCAATAAATTTTGTTAAATTTCTAACTTTCTACCTTGTAGTGTATAAAAGATAAGTATAAAACGAGAACCTTAAATCGTGACCAAGTATGCTAACTTTATCACTTTTTATTTAATAGATTTTTATTTTGCAAGTAATCAACACGCACATACACATAAAGAAAACACAGAAAAGTTTTCATGTTTAAACTTATTTATTTACAAAAACATATTTTAAATTACACAAACTATTTACACAATTAAGAAAATAATAACTTTTCAAAGTGTAATCCACAATTAATCATGCACAAATCAGTAAAATCTTACTGTTGTAGAAGCAAGCAAACTTTTTCTACATAATCACAATGGTTTTAATATATTTTTTACAATCGCAATACTAGTTATACACCAATAACATCACATAATTACACATGTTTTGTCATCCTTGGAATTCGCAAAATCTGAAAACGGTTGAAAAAATGAATTAAATAGCTCATTTTGAAGATACTTCATATAGTCTTCAATGAAAATGTTTGAAAAAAATTCTCCGTCATAATGACAAGTGCATTTTTTCTCGCATATCTCTCTTGCAATATACGGCATGTCAACCGTAAACCATGCTTTACTACTTATAAGACCCTCTCGCTCATCAATATGTGTTCTATTCGAACAGGCATGTATCCTATGCGAAGGATGATCTTGAACCCGGCGTATGTTTTTAAAAATTTCCTGATGTACTATATCCATTAATTGTTGTTTCGCCTCATCATAATTACAATGGGGTTCGCGGTTACATTTTTGCGGCTTTAATTTTAAAATTAAATGAGGCAGGGTCGTCGTATATAGCGTTTTTAAAATGCATTCCAATATTTCATTTCTCATTTCGCAAAGTTTTTTTACTTGATCATTTAAAAGTGTTAAGGAAATTGGATTTAACGTGAATGAATCTGCGGTTTTGTAAATTTGTTGTAAGATGCATTTTCCATCATCATTAAATACAGATAATTGATTATTACAAATAAAAGAGCTATTGCTATGACCTATATTAAAATCTAATAGTTTTACAATAAATTCGATCCATGTGGAAGGGTTCATCACGACTCCCTGACCGGTTGGTATATAGTCTAATTGGGCATTCTGAATAAATTGTCTAATATGGATCTTCAAGTCAGTTCTTTCATCGTGAAGTGAAACGTAGATAAGTCTTTCCAAGTGCCATGTACTATTTACAGAAGCATATAAGCTATGGTAAAGATGATCCGTCCAATCGTCCAACTTTGCCCTTTTCGGGGAAGGCTCATAAATGTACATTTTGGCAAATGTTAGGTTAATGTGCGGGTCTGTCACATAAGGTTCAGAAGGAATACCATGCGTTAAAAGTTTGTTGGTTGGGGGATATATCTTACACATTGAGCCATGTTCTAATTTAATGGTAGCGGTTTCACAGTTCGCTGGTTTAAAATCCAAAGTTCGTTTAGATCCAAAACTTAGAATGCATACACCTGATGATAGGTCTAGATTAAAATCTTCGTAGTTGCCGTCTTCAATTTTAGGTTGTTCTTCAGAGCCAAAGTTCACTTGCACCATATTAAATTCATAATTTGTCACTTTCTGTAGATCTTCACGTATTTTTTGCAAAATGGGTATCCAAGAGTAAACAGAGACTGTTGCTCCAGGTAAACTGTAATTGATTCCTTCATCAGCAAAAGTAATTACTTTACGGGTCGAGGAAATTTTCTTTTCACTACTTTGCAGGGGTAACTGAAACAATTCTTGCTGTAGCACATCAACATCACTTTCAGTACAAAACTCGGGGGAAATTTTCTTTTCAATACTTTGCAGAGGCTTTACATCTAAAGGCAATTGTATTATTTCTTGCAGCAACACATCAGCATCACTTTGAGTATAAAACTCGGGAGTGTATTCAATGTTAAAGTTATTTTCGATCGATTCAAGCAAAGACATTTTTGAAACTCGGCGAAAAATCAATTAAAACACACGTCTTAAGTATAGGCGCACACAGTGCAAAGAGAGTCTCGCAACACACACTGGCCACTTTATCTAACTAAAATGTCTTTACTGGTTCTTTAAAAAAATCACGTGATTACCCAAGCGCCCTCTACCTTCCTCAACCCAGTAGATATTGCATCATCTAACTTGTCTTAGCCTGTTACTAAGAGTTGCCACTCAATGAAATAGTACATCCTGCCAACGAACCTAGCGGATATTCAATCAACACAGATTTGCACACGTCACTATCACGTGTCTTCTGCGCATGTCACTTCCTTATCTCTTATCTGATCTGTGATACCTGATAAGAGAAAATCAGTTGCCGTTAAATTTGTAGAGTTTGTAGGTTGGGCGTAGGTAAGTTCTCCTGCAACGGATACCTAAGAATTCTTTAGCCGAGCAGACCGATGTTTTGTCCGCATGCAACAAGAGTGTTGTCCGGTATTTTTCAGGTATTATAATTGCTTATATTTTTTCTGATATATGTTGTGATTAGCTATCTTTTAGAGTAATCAGTTTAATTTATTAACAGGTTTTCATTAATAATTTCAGTTTATGACTTTATTAAATAAATATTTTAGTTTATTATTGTAAAAATTGTTTTAGTTTATGCATTTATTAAAAGGATATCTTTGTAAAATTTAAGTCTATAAAAAAAATTGAGTGTAAAAATTTTGATATGTTTAATTTATTAACAAGTTTTCATTAATAATTTTAGTTTATGACTTTATTAAATAAAAATTTTAGTTTATTATTGTAAAAATTGTTTTAAACAATAATATTAATACCTATTTTATACGTGAATACTCATTCATCTGCAATGCCTATAATTTATTACTGTTATTTATCAAAACTTAACAAAAATAATTTGCTTTAGTATAATGATCTTTGCTAATTGTTTCACAGAAATTAATTTAATGATTCATTAGTTTCCTAAACTACGTAAAATATATTAATCGTTGTAGCTTAACTTTGATATTTTAATTTAGGATATAATGCCCATGTTTACAAAAAGGATAGATTTTTATTGAAATGGCTTTAATCTAACATGATCTTAATCCATAAGTCCCCATTTTTGAACGCAGAATGAAACACGTGTCCCCACAATTCGGTAATCCCCTAACAGCCTCCCTGGTTTTATCTTATCGCCAAACTGGCCAACTCTTATTGTACCGGCTCTGTAGAGCCTCAAGGCACTTTCTTATCTCAATTTCTGTTATCAGCAATATCACAGGCACGTGGATTTTACTTCAATCATTCTTTTGTGAATTATTATGTATTTTTATTATTTTCACCTCTCGCGTGTACAAGTACAGGGTAAGTGTAATATTTTCTATTATTTTAGTTACATATAAGTTGATACCGTAATTCTAATTGAAAATAATTATGTGGTTCTTATAGTTGCACTTTTGATGTGTTGTACTTTTAAGTGTGATTTTTTTGTTAATGTATGTTTTTCTGTATTTTGGTGTTTTGCGAAATTTTAAGTTGGTAATCCAGTGTAATTAATATTAATAGCATTATCGGTAGAAGTACTTTATGCAGTTTGTATACAAAAACTGGGGTTTGAGGGCTTTCTCCAAATAGAAAATAAGGCATGCATGGTATTTGTATTTCAGTAAATTCTAACTAAGATTAAATTTTCGCTTGCTAACTAATTTTATCCTACATAAAATAGCATTGTGAATCTGATAAATTGTTATAAGAAAAAAGTACTTTTAAAGCGTTTAATATCTTCAAATGTGTTATTTTGTTTTTAGTGTCAAAATATTATTAATATTTTCAGCCAAGATTAAGAATGAATGAACATGTGCTAGTTGGACCGGGAATTAGGGATAATGTATTTTAAATCATTATTCGATTTTCCGGTCTTGCTAGCCGTATAGATGTTGGTACTTTGTCCAGAGACTAGAGATTGACGATGTCCCTTCACGTAAGTAAAAACCTTGTATTTTTTAGTTTAAGTAATGATTTGTGATTTAAACTATCTAAGTATTGAAAGATATTTATGTCCATGCAGTATAAAACTGTGCTAAAACGGATCTTCAATTTTTATTTCCAATAGTTCAACTTTCTAACAATAGTACTATCTAGTCTAAAAGTTTGTGCTTACACCTTTCTATAAAATAGGTTAAGTGCATACCTCTAAAAATATTGATGCATGTATAAAATTATGCTTTCATAGTCAAACTGCAATGAGTGTTGCACATAAACAATCTAACTCGTATCGTATTGAAATTCTATAAATCAAGTTACTCTACTTGTGATATACAGTAAGAATATTTTGTAGGATTACTAAAACTGTAATTTTTTCTCTAATTGATCTATAGAAAATATAAACTAGTATAATCGCTGCCTAAGATTTATCAAAAATGTGTGGGTAAGAAAAAATGTTTAGATAAATACTTT
>JAWZYV010019788.1:0-20621 GCA_038373885.1 Cheiracanthium punctorium | reverse complement strand
CAATTTTTTTTAATTAGATGCTTATAGTTTAAGGTGAGTGACCACCTATCATTTCACCAAATATCATTTTTTCACCTTTGCAGTTATTACGTGATGTGCGAACACAAATTTACGCAGTTTGAAATGATTTTCGCAAAATCTCAAAATCTAGTCAAGATTTTTTTTAATTCGACGCCTATGTTTTACATTGAGTGAGCACCTATCATGACACCCAATTTCATATCATTCGCTTCAGTCGTTTTTACGTGATGCTTGAACACAAATTTACGCAGTTTGAAAGGATTTTCGCAAAATCTCAAAATCCAATCAGGATTTTTTAAAAATTGGACGCCTATGTTTTAAGTTGAGTGACCACCTATCATGACACCCAATTTCATATCATTCGCTTCAGTCGTTTTTACGTGATGCTTGAACACAAATTTACGCAGTTTGAAAGGATTTTCGCAAAATCTCAAAATCCAATCAGGATTTTTTAAAAATTGGACGCCTATGTTTTAAGTTGAGTGACCACCTATCATGACACCCAATTTCATATCATTCGCTTCAGTCGTTTTTACGTGATGCTTGAACACAAATTTACGCAGTTTGAAAGGATTTTCGAAAAATCTCAAAATCCAATCAAGATTTTTTAAAAATTGGACGCCTATGTTTTAAGTTGAGTGACCACGTATCATGACACCCAATTTCATATCATTCGCTTCTGTCGTTTTTGCGTGATGCTTGAACACAAATTTACCCAGTTTCAAACGATTTTCGAAAAATCTGAATATCTAATCAAGATTTTTTAAAAATTCGACGCCTATGTTTTAAGTTGAGTGACCACCTATCATGACACCAAATTTCATATCATTCGCTTCAGTCGTTTTTACGTGATGCTTAAACAAAAAAAGCGTCACGGACAGAATGACAAATGACAGAATGACAGACAGACAAACTTTTTTTTGAGGGTCGCATCGGATTCCCGGGTGCTTGAAACGGATAGAAATCGCAAAATTTTTGAATTCCAAGAAATGTACAGACAAAAGTCTAATTTTATTTATATAGATTTGGGTTTTTATACAAATAATTATCGAATCATTTGTATAATGAATGTAAAATAATGTGAACTCTGATTATTGCACAAGTAAAAGAAAAAGACGACCAACAAATATTAAAATATTTTGCAAGAGGGACTCAAACCATTGGTTTTTGGCAAAGACATTAGAATATACTCGTTCTAGTATATTCTAATGTCTTTGGTTTTTGGAGGGGGGGGGGGAATAAAGGACAAAGTGCCAATTTAAGTTGGCTAATTTTGAGTTTTACGATATGCGAGAAAAAGTAGAGCGTGTTAATTGGCATTTGGACCTTTGTATGCCATGCCATTCCTAATTTAGATCCTCATTAAAAGGAAAAAGAAATTTCCGAGCATTGACTTACTCTAGAAAAGTGTGGTTCAGCTCCATATATTTACTATGCTCAGTGGCGTGCACAAATGGTGTGGGGGTGAGGATTCAGTCCCTCCCCCTTTGTCCATGCATTTTTAACATAAAGTCCGTACAGTTTTAATTTTAAACATATAGATTATGGCTTTTATTTAACCAAAAGATTACTTCCATTCCCCCCTTCTCTTAAAGAAAGTCGGTGTACACCACTGATTATGCATCTGCACATTATTTGTAAGTACATAAAATATTTGTAAGTAATAATTACAACAAAAAGAAAAAACTGCCATTTGCTTTAAATTACCTAAGTGATATGATAATTTTAAGAAATAAGAGGGCCCCCCAAAAGGGATGCTTGCTTCAGAGTGGCTTTTTGAGGCCCAGATCATGTTTTTCTAGAATACAAATAAAGGGAACACAAGGTCATTAGTTAAAGAACTTTGGTTCTAGAAATACTGGTATATAAATTTAACTTTTCATAATCAGCTGTACATATCGTAATACAGCGGATCTGTTGGTGAGCTGTTAGCTATTTTGTAAACAGTAAGCAACTTTTTTGTTTTCTGCTTAAACAGTGTTAGGTTATCCGTTTTGAATAGTAAATGTACAAATCTAAAACGTTATAAAAGATAAAAAAATCCAAGTGGTTGAAGAAATAGTTGTATGGATTTTGAGGCCCCTACATGTGGGGGCCCCGGGCATTCGCCCTGCCATGCCTCCCTATTTTTACGGCACTGTCTTTCGCCATAAGCCAAGCTATGCGAACGCAAATGAATGATCTACTGGAGTGATTGCGCAAATCCAACGCTCACAAGTCCTTTCTGTTGTCTCTTCTTTTTGATAGTGTAAATCACTTATCGGCAAACCCTGGCCCGCGGCCCGGATGTGGCCCTCCAGGGTATTTTATCCAGCAAGTGGAAGATTTCAAATTTCCATAGACCAGTGGTCCCCAACCCCCTGTCCGCGGATCAAATGGTACCGGGTTGCTCAAGAAAAAATTACATTATTTCCATTTTATTTTCTGTCGTGCATTTCTCTCGAGGTCTCGAGTTTCTTGGGTTTGTGCTAATTTATATAGAACAGATTTTGTAACAGAAAAAAATCTCATGACTATTTTACATTATTTTACTGCTTATTAAATATTTCAAGACTATGAATTAAAATTCCAGTCTTTTAAATCCCTATTGCCATTTCCAACAACCTACTGTGTGAAGCGGGATTTTCTGCACTGACAAGAACCAAAATAACAGAATAAAGGAATGAATTGTACATAAGCAACACACTTTGGGTGTCATTGCTTCTTACCTCCAGATCTAACCAACTCGTTGCAAAGAAATAAGCTCAGTGTTCTCATTCATTTAGCGTCCTAGTGAGATAAAATCTTAAATCATTTTACAATTTTTTGTGAAACTGTATATATTTTGAAGGTATGTTTAAGCACAATTAAATTAAAACAATAGGCGTACTCCCTCCCCTGACCAGTCCGCGGTAAAATTATTATCAAACGCTGACCAGGTCACGGCGATAAAAAGGTTGGACAGCACCGCCATAGACAATCAATATAAACCAAATCAAAATCCCACTTATACGGTCCGTGACGTCCCTAACATCCTAAATTTTGGCTCGCAACCTTCCAAAGGTTGCCCGTACCCGGTGTAAATGAACAGGTTAAACCCGGGTTCCCCCGAATAAATATGAAACCCATATCTCATACACTAAAACGGGAGGGGGGATAAGTAAGCTTCACTTTAATTATTCACCATTCCGCTCACTATAATTATTCACTATTCCGTACATTGGGGCCGTTTAATTAGATCAAAATTTTATTTGCCCAACATGTGTCCCTGAGTTCTGCAACATATCTGACAAAATTCAAAGCTTTATATATTTTCAAAAGCAAATGAAACTCCCATCAATCATAAATATTACATTTACGCAGTTACGCAAATAAATAAATTTTCGGTGTCATGTCACATTATATATACGGATTAAATCCGAAGTTTTATCATTTCAAATAACTATATGAGTTAATATGGTAACTAATATATGTACTAATATGGCAATATGCAACTAGTTGCTATTGTTAATACTAATTTTCAATAACTAGTATTAATGTTACTAAAAATATGGTAAAAATTCGCAGTCCTTAATTTTGCGAGACTCGCTAGACGTCCCTATTTCTCGTCTCGCGCGTCTCGCGTCCATCCCTAGATATACTGAAACATCTCTAAACGTGAGTAAAACGAAATGTCAATGCGAACGCCAGAGTAAAATCACGATAAGGGTAATAAGCATCTCTAGGTATTTTGGAAGCTATGCTATTACTAGTGCGAACAATATGAAATATAGAAAATGGCATTACAGTTTTGAGTGTTTTTTAAGCATTAGTAAGCTTTTTTTTCATATTTTTATACTTTTACTTTCTCATTAATAATTTTCGTATTGAACAACAAATAGTGAACCAAAGAACGGTAGAAAGGATTTCATTTAATATAAAAATCATAAATCACCTGTCTAGAACATGCGCCACACCGCCACTTAATATAAAATTAACCCTTTGAGGCGCAACCCTTTCCCAATGCTGAAAAAAGGGCAGCCGTTGCCAGCACAGCCAGCTATCGTCAAAAAAGGGTCTCTAGATCTGAGGCACGCGATGAACGTTTCGTTCGTCCGCCATCTTGCTAGTTAAGTCCAGCGATGGCAACGGCTGCCCTTTTTTCAGCATTGGACAATCTATCCAGCTGTTTTCGCATTCTTCCATTTTTCAGAAGATGTCAGTGCTGTTAAAAATAATCGTGACCATTTTTTTTACGGGACATGACATGCTAAAAAGTAAAGGATTCTCGTGGAGCCATGTCACCCGCAACTATTTTTATAGAAATCAAATCTATTCTTCGTGACTGGGAACAGTCAAAATGTCAGAGTTTGGTGTTTCCAGAGCGGGAACACTGCGCGTTAAAGGGTTAAAACTCTCAGCATATGAAAGGTCCCATTCACAAATAATGCCACACTTGCACTGGAGGAGGTTCAGGAAATCGCGACAGTCTGTCACAAGGAAAGAGGATGGGTAACAAGAAGTGTAACATTACACATATTAGCTAAATAAAAAACATTTAAAATCAACTGACTAATTTTTTGAACATTTATTTTGAAATTAACAGAATTTGAGAGTATTGTCTTGATGAGTTACTCTTTTAATATTGTTTTAACAACTTTCATAAGAGTTCCCTCCCCCCGTCTTAAATTCCTTTCTTTTCGAAAAAGGCATTCAAGTTAGGTTCTGAGAATAGAGCAGCAGCAATTTTTTTTTTAATTTAGGAGAAGACCTTCTTTTATTGTATGCTGATTTTTTGTTGTTGTAAACCTTAATCTTATTTCATACAAAATAAGTACATGTATCATTATTATTTTCCTTGCTCCAAATGTCTGAAGAAAACTGAGTAAGTTTAAAGATAAAATTTTAAATATGAACTATACACAATGGTGGCCAAAATTGTGGACACGTTTGGAAACATTTTTTTGTTTTTTAAAGTTCGTACGCGTATAAAAAAGTGTTATGTTTCACAAAATGCAAACTATTATACATCATTTTAGAGATAATTTACTGATATCAATTCAAAAAACTAAATTAAAATATTTGCAATGCAACAAAAGTTAAACGGCAATAATTATCGAGATACATTAGATATTGATAACTGCAGTGAGCTTTCAACAGTTTGTAGGGTAGCCGGAATTTTTTATTACAACTTCACATCGATGTTTTATTGAGCTTACGAGAGTTTTAAGCTCAGAAAAATAACAGTGATTGACCTGGAAAGTTAGAAATTACAATCCACTTCATTACTGTATTTGCTATTCAGATTAAAGTAATTATAACTTTTATCCTATTGCACATATTGAAATTTAGTTTATTGTTTTGAAATCAATATTAAATTCTCTTTAAAATGATATATGAGTTTGCATTTTGTGAAACGTAGCACTTCCTATAAGCGTACAAAGTTATAAAATCTAAACATTTTCAAAAGTGTCCACAATTTTGGCCACCACTCTATGTATAGTGATGTACATGTATATATGTATATCTAATATAGCGTGGCATGTGAAAAGGGAGGGGACAGGGTAAGGTAAAGTGTGACACTTTTTGACACATTTTTGTAAAGACTTGTACATTCTTTAATTATAAAAATTTTCATTTTCAATTACTCTTTTGTCTTAGAGATAATTAGTTAACTTATAAGCAAACAAACAAACTTACTTTGGTAAAACACTTTTATCGTTTTCTTTTAATTTAATCAGTTAATTAAACTAACGAAGATATAAAGTAATTAAAAAAACTTTGTAAAAAACACACATAAGAAGTAAAAGGAAAAAGGATACGCGTTTCGTTCAAAAATTGTTTTGAACTTCTTCAGTTCAAAAGTTCTTAGGGACTGAAGAAGTTCAAAACAATTTTTGAACGAAACGCGTATCCTTTTTCCTTTTACTTCTTATGTGTGTTTTTTACAAAGTTTTTTAATTACTTTATCGTTTAACACCAGTATTTTGAGTGTTTTTTCAGTAACGAAGATATAACTTAAAAATGGTTAATTTAATCTGATTAAACTTTTAGTTGGTAAATAAGCCAATTGGGAACAAATAGTTGATCCATTTCAAGACTTTATAAAACCCATGTTTATAGGAAACGATGGAAACTGATGTATTCAAGATAAAAAAGTCAGACAGTATGGCTCGACCTTACAAAAAATTATGACAACTAACTTTATGACATAATTAAACTGAAATAAGACTATTTAAATAACATAAGAAATAAATTTGGATAAAAGCCAACTCTGTTGAAGAGGAAAAACAGTTCTTAATGAACTATCTAAAACTACTTTTTTAACTTAAGCTTTAAAGTTAATAAAAAAATTACTAAGCATAATTCAGTTACCAAAAGATGGTTTTGTGCAGCAATGAAAGTAGAATTCAATATACGTAATTTTAAGCTGATATCTATCCATCGAAAATAAGTTACCAAGTTGCATATTGTTCTATAGGAAAAGTATTTCACTCGTAGTAACCACAGTGATCGATATTTTTTGTCTGCCGTCTAGCTACTGACACAATGTATCACTTCCTATGCGAAATAGTATTATTTTTCTGTTTCCCACTTCTTTACAAAAATATTGATGATAATTTTGATCACCCTGAATATAAAAAAGGAGTTATGTTATGCGGAGAGTCGAAGGAAAAAAACTGTTCTATAAATATTATTATTCGAACATATATTACGAAAATATTTAACCCTTTAAGCTTAATTAATAATTTCTCTTATAATAATTAAATAATTTTATAAGAATTATAGATTAAATATGGAACAATTTTTGAGTCTCCAGTTGTGGAAGACTTAATGTATTGCAATTTAATAATTTATAAATGTTCCATTTTTCTCAAAAATGCATATTTTTGTGCCAATTTATTGAAAAATGCAATTATTTTTCGCAAAATCAATTTTTATAATGTCATGTGAATATTTGAAAAATACAGTGGTGGCCAAAATTGTGGACACTTTTTGAAAAGTTAAAGTTTTCTAACTGTGTATGCTTGTAGGAAGTGCTATGTTTCACAAAGTGTAAACTCATATATAATTTTAAAGAGAATTTGATACTGATATTAATAAACAAAACTAATTTTAAATATGTTCAATCTAATAAAAGCTATAATTACTTTACTCTGAAAAACAAATACAACGATGAAGTGGATTGTAATTTCTAACTTTGCAGATCAATCACTGTTATTTTTCTCAGCTAAAAACTATCATCAGCTTAATGGAACATCAACCTGAAGTTTCAATAAAAAATTAAGGCTACCTTACGAGCTGCTGATAGCTCAGTGAAATCTTCAATATCTAATGTATCCCGATAATTATTGTCGTTTAACATATTTTGTATTGGGAATATTTTAATTTTGTTTTTTTTTTTCGTATTAAAATCAGTATTAAATTGTCTTAAAAATGATGTAAAAGAGTTTGCGTTTTGTGAAACATAACATTTGGTATACGTATACGAATTTAAAAAACAGAAAAAAGTTTCCAAAAGTGTCCAAAATTTTGGCCACCATTGTATAGGAAGAAAACGTATCAAAAGCTAATAGAATCAAATTATATATCCTCTCAGAAACTAGATATTTGAGATTGATCCGATACTAAGTATTAATGGCTTTTGATGGTATGTGTAAAATAGTTCCGTTGGAACTTCTTATTTACCGGATAAATTATGATGCTTCGCCCTGCCTTTTTCACTTTTCAGATACAGCTATCAGAAAACAGAAACGCTATGTATACTTACGCTTGTGTATTTGAACTTGCACAGGATAATAACTGAATTTTGAATGTCTTCTTCGTTCTTTATGTACGATCCAGACCCCTTGACTTCAATGTTTCCCGTCTTGATTTTCAGAGCCAGGTCTCCGGATATATCTAACGCATTCCTTATTTCGGAATTTTGTGATATAATTGTGTAAAGACCTTCTCCTCTGCCGAAATGTACATCCTGTAGAATTTGAGAGAAATACACACTTATATGAGTAAGGCACATACAACAGTTTGAGCATTCTTTTTCTTCAGAATTTATCACTGCACTAAAATAAATACTTTAATGGACTTCAAAAATGAATGACATCGATTTTGAAAGTATTGCTCACGTTTTAACGTTTTAATTTTAACGTTTTTCGTTTAATTTACCTAACAACTGTCTAGGCGGTGTAGTGGTTTAAGAACTATTCTATCACACCTTGGGTTTGAGTTCAAATCCTTGGGCATGGATGTTAACTTGTCGGTCCCTTCATAGGGGATAACGCTGGCTGCCCCCATAATAAAATGGCCACAATATCATCGGGCAGTTGTAGTGGGCAATGCCTAATTGGCAAGTGCCCACCCGTTAAAAAAAAATTACGGAACATTTTTTCTGGGTGTTAAAATACTACAGGTAAACAATTGAAGAATCTCCGCAAAAGATTGCGAAGTCAGATATTACTCTAATGAATATCTGCAGTTTCACGTAGAAAAGCTGTATCGGTTCATAAAAAAATCCTATCAAGAATAACAACATGATAAATAAATCGTTCTGAACGCATCTTTCGTCTAATATTTTTATAATAAGATTAAAAAAAAATCTCTAAAATAACTTTAGGAAACAACTTATTCCGTCCAAACTGATGAATCCTTCATTAAATTCTGTTTTCAAGAAATATGTTTAGCACTGGGATGTAATCTGGGCCATGATGGGGATTTTTGGTAATTGGATGCCAAAATCAAGCCAATTCGGGACAGACTCAACATTTTTAACTATTTACACCAGGTATGGACAACCTTTGAAAAGTTGCGGGCCAAACTTCAGGATGTTAGCAAAGTCACGGGCCGTATAATTTCAATTTGTATGAGATTTTGAATGGCTTATATGGGTTTTATACAAGGTTCTGAACTGTTCCGCGGGCCGGATCAAAGGTCGTGGGGCCAACGGTTGCTCATATGCGATTTAGACCCTCCCCAAAAAATTTTCTTACTTTGTGCCCGGTTTAACAAATGAGAAATTTCTCTTGAGCCTAAGCCCGAACACAATACAGATCCAGGCTATAGGTTGGTTCGGATATGTTCGGGTGTTCTTTTAAATGTTACATAAATTTACGTGTATTGCAATAAAAACTGACTTTCTATAAGCACAGTTTTATGTTATCAGCTACTAAAAGTATAGTTTCATTTGACTAAATGAGTTTATCTTATCAAATTTTCTTAAAGAAACGTAGCAAATGCAAAGTACTTCACAATACAAAATACATGTAAATGCCTACTCTCCCTCCCCCTCAATTTCTTTTAACTAGTTCTTCCGAAACAGTAGACGATATCGATGAAATTTATACTTGTGACAATTGTTTGATACTTACGTCGGGGTGATCCACAGCGCTGTCATCAAAAATCGACACCCCAGGTGAGTAGGTTCTTGCATCAAACGTCATTCCCAGGAATAAAGGGACGATGTAAGGTATTGTAAGAGCCATTATTTTGCAAAATGTTTACCTACTGATAATAAAGTGGAATATTCTAAAGAGTTGAATTTCATGGAATAAAATGTAAGCAAAATATTGGGGAGATAAAAGTAAATGATAATGGTATTTTAAAAGAGATAATTTATTATTGAGGATTTCAATAAAATGCAAATATTTAAGAACAAATATCATAAAAAAAAAGAAAATTGACATCAAATTACTTCATCAAGACGAAAATTACAGCTGTGCATACATAAAATATGCAGGCCTCGAAATGAATTGTGCTCTGCAGTTCCAAGACTACAAAAGTATATAACGGACCAGCAGAGTACTAATTTTGGACGGTCCGTTGGACAATAACATTTTATTTACATTTTCCTCTAGTAGAACTTTGAAATTTAAATAAAGCTTTATTTTTAATTCAATAAAATTTATTCCCAGGTTAAAAAATACATAAGAAATACACATATGTTACAAATACATGTATACAATTATAGCATAGTGCCATATTCATGATTTGATCTATTTAATATATCCGTAATAGGCATTTCAACTTTTTAATTCAGCCGTTAACAGTAATTGAAATATATTGTTCATTTAATTTCTTTTGTTTGTATTTTTAAAAATAAAATCATGTATATTGACCAGTGATAAAGATTACGGGTGCCATCGACCAGTCCCTTTCGACCAGTGATTGAATATTCTAATTTCTCTACCTATATATATATATATATATAATAAAAAATAGCTAAACTTACGTAATATGGAATCACACGTAAAACATTAAGTAGTAGCACATAACAACAAAAAAGTACTGAAAAACTGAAAACATGAAATAAAAATTGATAATCCAGAGGCAAGAAATATTGTAAAAAACAGAGCTGTCAAAGCTAGAGAGAAGTGGGAAGACAAGCCAAGTGAGATCACGTGGGCTTAAGCCTAACTTTTCGATCCCAAGCAATGAAGTGGGGATGGAGTGGAAAATTGAAATGGGGTACTCCATTATCAAGTACCACCGTACTCACATTTCAGTTTAAAGAAAAAACAAAAAATAGCTAGGTTTCTGCAGGTTACCTGACAAAAGAAGTCGCTTTACGTAACCTGGGGGTACGACCATAGCTATAAGAAAAAAAAAACATGGATGCTAACCAAACATGAAGGAGGAAGAACAGACAAGACTAGAAATCGTTGCCAACCGAGAAAATTAATCGACAAAAATAAAAATAAAAACAGCAAGAGCCAAGGAGAAAAAGTATGAGAAAGAAAAACAGACAAAATGCTGCCAAAACTATGTTAATTTATCAAGAAATTCAGTAAAATGGAAGGGGAGGGGGAAATAATAATATATAAATATAAAAAATAAATAAAATTAAATAAATAAAAAATAAAAATAAATAAAATAAAAAACTCGAGTATAGCTAACCTATGAGCAACGTAGTACAAGCTTTAATAGCTACGAAGTACTAAGGAAAGAGGGTAAAAAAGAATTAAGGGGGAAAAATTGTAATTAAAATTAATTATCATAATAATTATAATAATAATATTACACAAGTATTAATTGTTATTAGTGCTGATAGTATTCTATGCAGTATAAGTAAAATTGCACTTAATAAGGCTTATATATGGTACAGTAGAGTAAAAATTAAGAAAAAAATAAAAAGAAAAATATATCTCAAAAAGAAAAAGTACCAGTAATCAATAATTCTACATTGTAATTATTTTTTTAAATGAATTTTTTTGTATAAAATATACAAATATATATTTTATGATTTTTTTATATTTTTAACTTTTTTAAAAATTGAGATAACCAACAACCAACCCCATCCTCACCATCGAATAATCTAATTTGGACATACAGTTTTATTCAGAATATTTTTCTATTTCTTCACTGTCCTATGCATAAATTCTAAAAATATCGCCAATATTTGGTAATATATTTTCATATATATATAAAGATAGATAGATACATACAGGGTGTCCAGCAAATAGCTCCCTGATTTCAAAATTAAAATTCCCCAAAACAAAGATCAATAAAAGAATGCATTAAACGGTATGTTTACTATCTAACTCGTAAAAATTTTACGCAGAAGTTTCGAAATAGTAGCTACATTAGCTACTAACATATAGTAAAGTCCACAGATTTCTTTTAAGGGGGAGGGATAAAGGACGTAAATTTATGCTAAAAGGCGTAATCTTTATGTTGAAAATTAATTTAACGTAAAATCCATAAATTTGTATCTTGAACAAGGGAGATTAGAACCGCCAAACCACACTTTGCATACGCCACTATAACACAAAGCGCTGCACGTCAAAATTGATTGACGATCGTTATGTATAAGTATAAATTCATTCTCTACTTTTCTAACAACCTTTTCAAAATGTCCACCTTTACGACATATAGAAGTGGGACAAACGAATAATGAAATTTGTCATCACAGCCGGTAATATCTCAACTGAAATGGATTCGCATGCGACACAAATCGACGATTCAAGCTCGCCCAACATGTTGGGATAGTTCCGTTAGGCGGTTTGTTTTAGTGTGCACCTCAGAAAGTAGTCACCATGAGTCAGATCGGGTGAATACGGTGGCCAATCCATTATGGAGGCCTACGATTACAGCGGCCACTCTTAGCAGTTTCTGTAACTACTATTTCAAAACTGTATAAATGTTTTACAGTTTGCATAATAAACATACCGTTTACTATACCTTTTTATTGATGTTTGTTTTTGCGTTTTTAACTTTGAAATCAGGGTGTTATTTGTTGGACACCCTGTATATATATGAGCGGCTAACTGCAAAAACAGCACTTCCGATAAACTGACAAAACCATGATGCAAAATGTATTGCATCACGAACTTATAAAATATTTTATATTATTCATATACTTGAAAAATAAATTTGATGTATATGTGTTCTCAGATTCTTGTGTGCCTAAGTTAACATGGGGGCATTCTACATATATACGTTCTCACAATGAAATTAAAGTAGATATTGATAATTTATGAATATTATATACAACTAGAGGTTCGCAAACGTTCATTTTTCCGTTATTCTGTGCTACGAAATGAAACAATTTGAAGAATTTTTCATTTTTATTTTATGAATATTACTATTGTTTGAAAACAGGAGTATACGCCGATATTAAAATAGTATTTTTTAGTATTTTTTGAAATACTTATATAATTACGTTTATTATTTTTCTTTCTTTAAACGTTACCTATCCGTTTCGAGATCCTACAGTCTTTTAAATAATTTCAAGCACAGTGCTGAATAGTGTTCATTATTTCCCTTTATCTTGCTTATCTGCGGTAAATAAGCATATAAATGCTAATAAAGGTACAAATGTTATTGATGTACATTTACCCCAATAATCGAGCTCGTTTAATTCGAACTAATACAGAAGACTCAAATAAATTTGTATTGGAATTAACGAGTACAGCATATTTTGTTCATTCAAGTTGAAGTTTCATAATTTCAGTTAATTCAGAATACATTATTTCTTATTTCACGTATAATTAAAAAGTGTGTTTTTTTAGTCTTTAGTTATACCAAATTTTGTTCAATAGCTTATTGAGAATGTGCATTCTTTAGAATAAAACATAATGTTCATATTAAGGAATAAACAACATAAAAAACTCTTTAACTCATTTGCATTATTGATACATATATACACTCAATTTTACCGGTCACTATCACCAGAGACGTATGCATACGCTCAACTTCGTTTGTCCGATACCTAAAGTGACCAGACGTCCTGCTTTTGTCGGGACAGTCCCGATTTTTACCTATATGTCCTGCTGTTCCCACAGAACCCTAAAATGTCCCGCTTTTCCATTCCTGTCCCGCCAAAATCCCGCTTTATGAAAAATAAATAAATAAATGTAAAATAATTTGGGAAAAAATTCACATGAAAATGATTGCATTATTTAAAAAAGATTTTGTTGCTTGTATTTAACACCTTCTTTTTTACAGATGAAAATGATTGTTCTATTAATGACTATGCCATTTTATCTCTCACCCCCTTTATTGAAAAGTGACATAAAAATGAGACACGAAAATGTGACATAAAAGTAAGAATAAATGTCCACTGAAAATGTTAGTATGTGTTACGTAAACCACCGATTTCTATAAGTTCCGTAAGCTTGCATTTATTTGATAAAATGATTGTTTAAAAATTTCATCCGTTTTGTAAATATTATCTGAGAATGTGGCAAAAATGTGTAGATAAAATAAAATGTTAGTATGTGTTAGGTAAACCACCGATTTCTATAAGCTCCACAAGGTTGCATTTATATTTAAATACTATTAATTCACAACAGCTTTAATCTATTGTTACAATATTTCGTATACTGTAGAATATGCACCCATGTAATTTTCTATAAATAGGTTACAATCATAAAAATCTCAACACAGAGTTACCAGACGAAATACCCGAAAGATGAGAGATAAAATGACATAGTCAATTAATATCGTTTTAATATGGCAATAATGAAACTAAAAAATTAGGGGGGCTCAGGGGGGTCTTACCCTGTCGAGGCTCGAACAGCCGAGTTTATGCGTACCTATAATCAATGGATGGTGACTCGATAGTTATTGTTAGAAAGCAAAGTATTTTGGAAAGTTATCCAAAAATTAACAATAAAATTATTTAAAATCTATGTTTATATACTAGGCCTATTTTATTTGTATATTCGCTATATTTTTAAAAATCATTTTTCTCACAGAAGTAGATTATGCGTAATCAAATTATACGTAGAAAAAAAAAATCTTGGGGAAGGGGGGGGGGGATGTTCGGGATTGATTTTTACCCCCACCCCCTGCGACTTAGAAGCGTGCTGATTTTCGGTTCAGAAAAAATGGTCACTTTACCGATACCAGAACGATACAATTGAAATTTCGTAATAAAGACCTTTTTATATTCCCCTATCATGCAAATGGATTAATGAGTACTGAAACACCGTTTTGAAATACTGAAGCAATAAAGGGCACTTTTTTTCTTTATATAAAAATAAGTACATAGATATTATTTTTTCGCTAACAGTTTCGCAGATAGTTTTTAATGTGTTCAAGAAGTGAGAATGTATGCAAGAACCAGTTTCTCTATGTTCGTGTTAATTACACTGACCGATAATGTTCAGAAACCATTTCTCATTATAGTGTCTACTGCACAAATATATGCAATATTTGTTAACTTCACTTAATATACAAATGTAGAAGATAAACTTACCTTATTTATGTTACAGAAATCAATTGGCAGAAAAAATCACTCTTTTCTTTCCTTCTTTCTTATTTTTTAAATTTCCTTTACAGAAAGAATAAATACTATGATTGAACTTCTCTCTCTGAGCGAAGCATCTATCTCAGCTAGATCTTGTAAGCTGAGTAGCAGGCAAAACAGCGAAAGGAGAATAAGTTTTCTACCCAATCTCCCTTCCGAATATCAGGCAAAAAGAAAAAAAATAATAATCAGTTAGCTCTTCAACTGATTCGAGCGCAACCTATCAATATGATCCTTTTATCGAAGAGCTCAATATGAAAGTAATTTTCCAAAGCAGATAAATGAGCTTTGTCTAAAATATTATTATTTTTTTATTATCTCGTTGTAATTGCTCGTTTTTAAACATTTCTAATAATATTGAAAAACGTTTCTCATGATTTGTCAGTCTTTCCGTTAGTCGGTCTCTATACCATGCTGAAAAAGGTTGTGCATATGTGCATAGCTTGGTTATAACAGTGAAAACTTAGAAATGCCAATTTTCTATCTGTATCCTTAAAAAGTTTACTTGGGTTTAGTGACTTACCTTTTAAACAAAGGATATGAGTGAGGATCTAAATTTAATGAATATAAAAAAAGAAATTTAAAATCAAGCTCTTTGTGCAAAGATCCTACACTACTATCTATTAAATTCCCAAGCAAGGAAAAAATGCAAATAACAAAATGAAATTTATTAGAGAAATAGATTATACTGGAAGTAAAAAGCGATTGAATTTTTAAGAAATAGTACGGTCGATGAATTGTGGTATTGTGATACCTGTTCTTGGAGCTTATTTCTCAGTATCTAACTAGTCACTCGGAAACCAATAACCAAAAGTTTTCTTTTTGAGAGGGATGTGGGGAACTTGCCGGCAAGATTGCTGAGCATTTTCTGTATCAAGGAAAATCCGTATTACACTGGCAACATGGTATCGTGCATTATGCTGCTGAAACGTAGCATTTCGCAGAGCTCGAATAAAGGGTAAAGCCAAAACCCTCAACACACTAGAAGTGCTACAGTAAATGCTCAAAATGCCTTATATGCGAACATGAGGTGACGGAGACGTGTATCCAATGGCACCTCATACTATCACGCCAGGTGATGGGCCAGTATGATGATAACGACTTTAACTTGTACATTAGGGTGGAGTGAAAATGACCCCAAATTTTTTTTTTTTTTTTTAATATTGCCTGACTCAACAAATGGTGCTGTATGGCAAAAAAGTTACAGAAAAAAAATTCTAGTCCATTCACTGATTGTCTTCAGGTTCCACACTGGGCTCAAAGAAAGGAATGTTAACGTAAAAAGTAAAAAAATCAATTTTTAAAAATTTAATTTTAATGTTTGCAATAACTTTATTTTCTGATTCAAAAACAGTTCTAACTACTAAAAAGAAACAGTACGGCAATGTTTTATTGCCGTTAACAAACAAAAGAAAAAAGAAAAGAAAAGAAAGAAAGAAGAAAAAAAAAAGTCACTAACTTGCAACCGAGCCTCATAAGTTTTGGGGTATTTTTTGAATACATAGTTATTAAATATTTACATATTACTTCATTTTTAAAGGCAATTAATATTTAGAAAGCACACTAATACAGGAAAGGAAATGATACCAAATTTACCTTTCGAGTATTATTGACTAATAAATAACTTTATTTTAATCAGTCTTCAATTTTGGAGTCCACATGCCGGGCAAAATAATGAACTTTGGTAGTTCCTTTCGTGATTTGATTCCACAATGAATGTATCTATCTCTGGCTTTTGCTCCACATGTTACCAATGGTGCTTGCGTTAGTAGTCTTACATGCCTTTCTACTGCTTGAGAAGGGCAAGGGAGCTTCTCTATTTCAAATTCTGAACCGTTACTGATCATACTTGCTACGTCTTCGTCACTGAGGTTCATGGTAGCTGGTGGTTCCAAAGGATTGTCCCAGTGAATCATCTGAAAATACTACTCTGCTTCAAAATTTATATTTAGAAGATCAAATTGGCATATTTTTCCCTTCCAGTCAGTTTTTTCTTGCTTTCAATATTCTTCTTAGGTCAAATTCCCAAATATGTGATCATTCATCAAGCAGCATTGCGAACAGAATATTTTCAGAATGAGCAAAATAAGAGCTCCTCGGAATAATTTCATGAATGATTCACTTAAAATCTTCTGGGAAGAATGAACTTCTTTTCATCATTCCGTACTCCATGAGTAGCTCCTGGGATTTTCTTTATTTCAAACCAGGATGACACGAACACTTTCATCACATAGTCTACTAGGAATTTAAAGCATTCTGTTGGTTCGGCAGCCGACACGTACAGGTGCAGTATTCAGTTCGCTGTAGTGAGTCAGCTTGAATGAGACATCCTTCCTGGACTTCTGTTTCCCAAATCTGGATGGCACTGTCCCGAGTATACTGCCCTAGAAATATCGAAGAGGTACTTTTGGTCTGTACTGAGATCTTTTTTATCAATTTCAGGCAGAGCAACAGGAATAGAAACAAAATTTGTCACAGCAAACGCGTTTCATACGTTTCCAGAAATTTTCCTATTGTTCCAGAAAACTGGTGTGGCCCAGATGTCTTTCCGTCAATCTTATGGAAAAGGTGGCGAAGAGGGAGTTCATTAGTATCCAATAACCATACAAACCAGTGCAATCTATGGCTAACAAAGATTTCAAGCTGTCTAAATACGCCATTTTTCTTCCCAATGTTGACTTTCGGTGCATCTCACCCAACGGCAACAAGAATCTAAAGTGCAATCTCTTTCTGTGTAACAAATTTGATGATGCTGCAGGTAATATCAGTACTAGAGCCTGAATGCGGAGTCACATGTCCTATGTGAACAGAACCAGGTTCTGGCAACATAACAATATGCTCTTCCACAGATACAGTAGTATATAAAGAGCTTCACTTCTTACATAATAGTTGTGTCCGTTCTTCCATCGAAGTATATAGTGTACAAAGACTGTGCTACTTGTATCGAATTAAGTTGTGATCGTATCTTTCATTATAATTTTTAATAAGGGGAATTACTTCTTGGTGACTTAACACAGGCAAAGAGGCTTTCTTCCAAATTCTTTCAATGTCCAAAGAAATAATTTTGATAATCTCTTTTACTAAAGGATCCTTTTGTTCCCCTTATTCCACAGTATATCATTTTTTGTGATTAAGAAATGCTTCATTAAATCAGAATACGTTGGTGGTAACACTGTCTCTTTCAATAGTACTAGAATTCCGAAAACACTAAAAAATGTTTCACTTCTAGTTGTGGTCATATTTAAATTCAAAACTTCGTATTATTTTTTTGTCAAATATAAATCAAAATTAATAAAACGTATTGTTTCAATCTTACAAATTAGAAACAAGTGGTTGAAACAAAGGCAATCGCAAAAACGAATCATTCCACACAATAAAAGTGACGTGCCTTATTAGGTTATGATATAATAGTTAGATTAGAACACGCGCTGCCATCTAGTAGATTTTAGAGTATAATTTGCTTTTTTTATGTGCAAAAAGCCGTTTCTGGATCTGATATCTGGCAGTAACGTTTCAATAAAACAATTTATTAATGAGAAAGTAATTCATTAATATTATTTTATAAATTAATGAATTATTTAGTAAAATATTAAATTAAAAAAATATTTTTTACATAAAAATCATTGAAAACTTGAAAAAAAGCCAATATAAACATTCACTTGAGGTGTGGAACCTCAAGATGTCAATATTTTAAGCTGAAATTTGGAGACAATTGGTTTCAGCTAGTTTGGCACCATATAATGACTCAGGCAATGTGAATTTCGAAAAAAAATTTTTCGATCCACTCTATTGTACATGTTCCTGTATGTTCCAACGCGCGTTTACCATGATGCTGCCAAACACGGATGCAGCCATCATAATGCTGTAAACTAAACCTGGATTCGTCGAAAGAGATGACCTCAAGCCATTGCTGCGTCCAGGTCCATCATTTGCCGAACCATT
The DNA here is from genome assembly GCA_038373885.1 of Cheiracanthium punctorium. NCBI lineage: Eukaryota > Metazoa > Arthropoda > Arachnida > Araneae > Cheiracanthiidae > Cheiracanthium > Cheiracanthium punctorium. Next base: position 1,954 of record JAWZYV010019788.1, on the reverse strand, counting down.
GAAGACGCTCTTGCCCGTGATTTTGTGTCAAGGCTAGCTGAAGTCATTCCCCGAGCTGACAGTAAATGTTGCTGCTAACTTCGTCGAGATGTTCTTGCAGATACTTGCTATCTTCCAAACGATCCTATTTCTTGACTGTACGACTGTAGCTGTACGATCCATGAGGACCATGCGGATAAGATGCCTGTTTTCTTGGCTGCTAGTGAATGGGGGCCGTTGAGATCGTACACAGCGTTCCGTATAAGCGTTCTGAACCTATCGATTCTACGTCTTACAGAAAATCGTGAGATCACGTCTGACGGGAGCAGTAATTCTGAGAAACGATAAATCAAACCGCAATCCCTGTCGGCTACAGCCCACAGGTATTGCGGTGACGACAGCACCGCAATCCCTGACGAGTGGTGGCGATTGCGGTGACGATTTGACGATTTGACGACAGCGGGCACAGCTAGCTGTCGTCGAAAAAGAGTCTCTAGATCTGTGGTTCGCGATGAACGTTTCGATCGTCCGCCATCTTGCGGGTAGTTAAGTCGAGCGATGGCAACGGCTGCCCATTTTTCAGCATTGGGAAAGGGTTACGCCTCAAAGGGTTAATCAAGGAAGATAAGATTAAACAAAAAGAAATGTACTCTGGTTTGAAATAATAAACTTAAATAAAATAGAATGCGAAGTTCTGTAAATCAAACGACTGCGTACAGGCTTCAAATAGTGCGTTTTTGGAAACATGCATTTTTGAAACAACTCAAATTGTATCAAAACTACCACCTCCTGCTCCTTCCGGTGATACAGAAAGGAAAGCAGAAACGCTAATTTTTATATTTCATTCAAGTAAATTTAATATAAAATGAAAAACAATAGGCTAACCTCTAATAGAAGTATTATGTTCTCATCTTAAGCTATAGCACTTTAATTAAATTTGTTTTTTCTATTTTAAATTTCGCTATTATATCTCACTAATGTTTTTCTTTATTCTAAAAAAAAGTAAAGGCCGCTGAAGACGCCGCTGTCAAGAACTTGTGCGGCTAAACCAAGGGATTTGAATTTGGACTAAGGTATTCACGGATTCGGAAAATTCCGAGGAACCTGATAAGTTAACTTAAATTTCGAAAATCGAATTATTTTAGACGATATTAATAAAAAGATGAAAAAATAAACATAATGGTTGCAATTTTTGACAACTTTCGCCAGCATAAAATCATTCATTCCTTTGCTGCAAAGCAATTCCAGGTATGTAAAATCGTGGGAAATTGACAAACATAAAGTAGAATTACACCCATTTTACGCCAAATTAAAAAGTATATGAAATAAATAACTCAAAGTGCGTTACACAAAGTTGACAATTTTCAAATATTAAGTTGGCTTAGACAACAGGAGTTTAGAATTAGCGATTATTTGTTTTCCTAAGCAGAATAACTAATTGTAACTGATTTTAAAAGCGCCATCATGGCATTAGGTACTGCAAGGCCGTTCCCAGGGGGTCGCAATTTTTTTAACAAAACAATAATAATGAAACCTTTTTCACTTTTTGTACCCCCCCCTCCCGAAATGTTTTCCTGGGTACGGCCCTAAGGTACAATCTGGCAAAATGGCATCTTTCCAAGCAGGGTGAATCTAAGCAGGGAGTACCAAAATGTTAGAGCTTAGTATCTTGAAAATGAAAAATAATTAAAATGAAGATTATTTTAAAGCCGGTTCGGTCCAGCTGGAATATTTGCTACCAGTAGAAATATTTAGTGGATATTAACTATGCATTTATAGCAGTTATAGTACTCTTTGGATATTTGCCAGCGTGGCGAGATGGCATAATGCGTGATGCTAAATACGCCAATCTGCAAAGGATTATGTATATGAAACTATGGAAAATGGTTTTCCGGGAACCGTACATGAGCAGTCATTATAGGTTGTGAGCATGTGTAAATTGCCAAATATTGGAAAGTCGCCAATGGTGGCAAGT
>JAWZYV010019787.1:0-20451 GCA_038373885.1 Cheiracanthium punctorium | reverse complement strand
CTTATATAGGTATAATTAATTTATTAGAAAATTTTTCTTATTAATTTTTTAATTACTCATAATTTTTTTCGATATTTTTATTTTTTAATTGCTACAACTCTAAATCAAATAGTTTTATAATGATCAAAAATTATAGATAGCTAAAACAGAAATTGTAAACTTAACACCTGACTAGTCGCGCTTATTAATCAATATTTCGAAATAACAAAAGTATTGTTGTTCCAACTATATATATTATTTAGTTTATTGCTTAATAAATTTAGTGATTTATTAAGCAGCGAAGCATGTTATTTTAGAAATTTACACTTAAAAAATTAAAAAGCATGCAGTTATATAAATATTTTTTCTAATACCTGTGGTACTTTCTTTGTATTATTTCAACATGTTTTAATGATGTGCTGAGAACTTTCAATTATATCACGAGAATAAATTTTATCTCAAAACTAGGCATCATCTCTCTCGTCTGTCACCAAATTCCCATACCTTCATATGTTATGTCAATATGAAAAGATAGTTATGTCGATGTTTATCTTTATTTAAATGAAACGTAAAATACATACACAGTTATATGTAGGTGCATTCAAAAATATTTTTCTATTCGTTTGAAAAAAATGAAACATTGCATATATTAAAATACTGAAAAATTTAATTTAAGAGCTTAGCATTATTTTATACCACAATTTAATCATCGCAATTGCAGACGTATTTACAACAATGCTTCAAAGTGATTTTATCTCATTTTTCAATTGTTTAAAATATAAATTAGTCATCTCCAAACCTTCTACAAGACTTACAATTCAATGGTTCTAATTAAAAGCTAATTTGAACATTCTTTTATGAAAATAAATTCGTAAGAATTGACATTTAATTCGCTGATATAAAGAATTTTGTTAGGTGCTTTTCATTTCGAATGTACTTTAATTTAAATGAATTTAAAGTGATATTTTATTCTTTGTGGTTTCTTAAAACGAAAAAAACATCAATTTGAAAGAATTGAGAGTTGGAAAGTTCAAATCGCCAGAATAAAGCCACCTTATTGTTTTTAATAATAAGTTCATAACCGTATATTAATTAAAACGACTTTTGCTTGTCGATTTGAATTATGTTGAAGAAAGTACAACAAGTATTTAGAAGTGTATGGAAAATTTGAAAAGTAAATTTGCATTTTTGCACAGACAAAGGTACTTGAAGGTTTAAATGAAAACAATTTTGAATACTAATATGTTTATTAAAGTCCGTCTTTCTTTTAGAATAACGGTTATATTCATAGAATTGCTTAAGTCAGTTAAGTATTAATTATATGTCTACGTGTTTGGATTTCATGTTTTTTCTTCAAATAACCGAAATCAGATCAATATCTAAGAAATGACTTCAAGTCAGAGATTAAGACATTTTATAAAGAGATGCTAATTGTAATTTTTTACTTTGATAACAAAACTTGTAATCCATGTATGCATATGTATATGAAATATCAGTATACAGGATGGCTATAGTTAAAATTTTTATTTAAAATTTTGTTTTATCTTATCAAATTATTATTCGGAATGTTTTTTTTTTAAACCCGTGTCACTGGCATATTTGTAGGCTTGATTCCTGCGAGGGTAGGAAACGTTGCTCATTTCGAGTCGGCAGACCAACGTTTACCCCTTTGAGTGGTCTCCTAAATTTGAACCATTTCTAGATGAGAGACCTAGCACATGGATTAGCACACCCAGGGATATTGTGGGAACATAAAGAACATCGTAGCCACGACAGATTTAACGTTCACCAGCTGACTTTAGTGTAGAACGGTCCAAAGCTTGACTCATTCGTGAGGGGAGTTCACCCTTCCAAGCACTGGCCAAGTCGGAATTCATTTTTTGAATTCTAATGGGAACCAAATTGAATCGATCGCTGCCAGATTTTTCTGGAACGTATGGGCAATTACTTTACATTCTTCGAATGAACACTCAAACATTATTGTTTCATTATACGTAAGTGGTTCAAAAAGTAAGACAGGAACAGCTCTCGAGGTTTCGCATGTATATCCCGAGCGAATGAAATTCCTCAGGTATTCCAGGTACAACAGATGATCTCAGCAATCCGATGGGCGATCAGTACGACCTCGGTTACACGTGATGGGCAACAGCCCTTCCAATGGAACATGTTGGAATATCCTCCCTACAGCCAGGATCTCACAGCCTGTGATTTCTATCTCTTCGGGCCGAAGAGGCATTCCGCAGGACAACATTACCAAATGTATGCTGCACATCAGGAAACCATCTTTAAGTGGCTCAGCGGCTCTGATCTCTTCAACGCTTGTCCGAAAGGTTGGTGTACAGATGAGACAAATGCTTTGAAGCCCATGGAGGCTATGCTGAAAAATAACCCGAAGGAGCTGCCTTGCTATGTTTGTGTATTTCTTGGATTTCGTGAATAAAATTTAAGGTTAAAAGATTTGTTCGCCTACTTTAGAGCCACTTTCGTGAAACGTGTAAGTATCGCTTCATTTGTGCAATTAAGGGATTGAGAAACTATTTGGACAGTTCAAGTCTACTAAAAAAATTGAATGCGTTTAAACCCTAAGCTGAAAGGAGGATATCTTAGAAGTTGTTTGTTATTGCCCTTTTACTGAGGTTAAGATGGTAGATTTACAAATTTAGGTCTTAAAGGCAGCGGTTTAAAACGAAAAGTTTCTTGATTGGCTTAAAGTGTAATCTTCTATACTTTTAAATAAGAATTAGAGCGGGGTCTGGTCTAGCTGGTTCCATTCAATGATTCATGCCTGGATGCAACATTTGCCATAGAAGGGGATTCGATTCCTTTGCATATTTACAATCGACGGAGTCAACAGCTTAGACTTTCGATAAGTTGTATCGAATTTATAAATCGGACTATGTCGGAATTTGCTCTTTATCTGATGCATTTGGTATGATTCACGTTTCTAATGATGCTGCTAAAAAAAAAACAAGAAAAAAAAAAGAATTCGGCTGACTAAAAAATTTCATATAAAAAGATTTTATGAAAATTTAAAAACAGTGCTTTTAAAAATTAACCACGGAGTTGTTATCAGGAGTTAAACATTCTTTTGAATAAATTTAAAATTAAATTGCCTGCAAGAAATCACTTATTAAATCGGTCCTTATTTTGTATTGAATTTATTTATTATACCTTTTAGTGTATTCTGTACTGCTTGTTTCGCACAAATAAATTGAAATGCATATGATTTAATTATTTAAAATGAGTATTTTTTGTCATATGTTAACAAATTATGTTTTTCCATTATAAGAGACAGAAATATGTCATCTTGAGTTTATATGAAAGTAGCAGACTAAAAAAGAAATATTTAGATGATTATTATTTATAACTGATGGTGGTAACGAAAATAATAATAATAATAATAATATCCTTATTGTTATTATTATTATTATTATTACTCTCACAATCATCATCATCATTATCATTTGTAATGAAACCAATGCTCCTAAAAATTTATAAGAAACCCATATTCTATTTTTATACACATTTATAAATATGTTATAATAGTAATTTAGTTCTCGTTGCAAATTTCTGATAAGTTTCTAAATAACTACTTTAGAGAAAGGAGAACGAGTCTCAGAGAAAGAAAAGAAACGAGTCTCAGAGAAAGAAAAGAAACGAGTCTCAGATAATAAAAAACACATGAACAGAAAAATTTTTCTTCTATGACGGATAATAAACAGTAAATGTGTTCATAAAATTATCAAACTTAGGTATACTTTTTACTAATTTAAATGATTAAAAAATTTTTCTTCCTTTTTAAATTACAAATAATGTTCACATCATATCAGAACTGAAATATAAATTTATTAGCAATCGTTGGTAAATGTGGTGGAGTGAAAACAGCAGTAAAATATAATTTTGAGACTGTTTCCAGAAGAGGCGCCAGGCAATGGACAGTCTGGACACTATAGCACAATGAACTGTCAACGTTAAAATATTTATGGCCGAAAATGATATGTAAATTTGGCGGGGTATATTCCCCGATGCCACACCTACATGTCCGGGATTCGACGAGGGGATGCATTAATTCCCCGATACGAACAAATCAGAAACTCCAGCCAATGATGTAAGAGGGGGTAAGAAAAAAGGAAACAGCCCCGTGGGAGAAAAAAAAAGACGACAGGACGAGTGTGCTCCAGAGAAGCAGAAGAGAGTTTGGAGAAAGTGTGTGACAAGAGAGGACGAAAGGGCTTAAAAAATGAGTGTGTGCTTCGAATCAGAGTGATGAAGTTGTGTTAAAAAAAACAAGGAATCGGTGTTGCTTGGTGATGGCTTAAGAGAAAGAAAGCGGTCCCAATAGTGCACGCGTCGATCGTGCCCTGTGTAAAGATGGCTACCTCATCATAATGGTGAATATTCAAACTATTATTTTCTAATAGTGTCTCAAACCTTTTGTGGATACCCCTTATCCTCCAAAACCACATCTCCCCAGACATGTTATGATTTTAAAATTATTTCAGTATCGTCTTTTAATTAATATTATTGGAATGACTAAGAATAAATGGAATTTATTTGCAGTTCATAGAGTCTTTAGTTTTTTTAGTGTTTAGGTGTATGTCAATCATTTTCCTTTTTTCAGCGTAATCCTAGGAGTACTTGCCAGGCAGGTTATGCGCGGCACAGTACCACTGTACGATCATCTTTGGCCTTAGTTTTCATCAAATTTTAATCATAACAAAACCAAACCACAACATAATGGTGCCATAGAAAAAAGGCAATTTTATGTACTCCTAGTAAATAAAATGATATTTAAATTAATAATAATAATAATAATAATAATAATATATATAGTAGATTTTTCAAAAATAAAACAAAGTCTAGGAGAGAAATTATGCATCATAATAACGAGGTTACTATCTTGTTTTTCAGTTTCAAAAAAAAAAAACAAAAAAAAACCATGCATTGATATTGTTTGAATATTTTATTTGTGTTTTGTAAGTGTAAATATACTGCTGCAAAAAAATATATACGAAAGAACTTTGATTTTAAAGGTGACAAAGAAGGTATTTTTGTTAAAACAATTAATTTCTCTAATAGAAAGAATGTTGTGAATAAGATAGTTTATAGTCATACCAACACATTGACATATAGAAAGAATAAAATGAATAAAATTAAGTAAATAAATAAAATAAATATTTTGTTGATGGAATATTATGCAACAATCAGTAGAACTGAACAATTGAATTAGTAGTTGCTTAATATGTATGTATTCATGTACAATATTTTTCATTTATGTGTATGTTGAAAGTGTCAAAGTGCATTTTGTATATGTATAAGGTAACGGAACATATAGTGTTAAAATAGGTAAAATAGTATCTGTAAATATTTAAAGTTAAAAAAAAAAAAATGGTTCGTCCCAGAGTTAGACAGGATTCGCCAGAGTCTCTTAGGAATCGAAATACCCAAAGTTCGGCAGAAAGCCAGCATAACAAAACGCCAGACGCGGGACTAATCCCTCTATTGCCCCGAAATTCGGCCGATAGTCTCGAGAACCCAAAGCAATTTTTCAGCGAATTTGAAAACTTAGCTGCTCTCACCGATTGGTCAAATGAGCAGAAAGGCATAATTTTAAAGACATGCCTCAAAGGTAAGGCAAAAGCATTTATACTAGGTCTAAAAGAGACGAAAGACGGAAACAATTACGAATACCTGAAAAAAGCGATTCTCCAAAGATTTAGGGAAATAAAATCAGCTTCGGAAGTTCATGCGGAATTTAATGCAATTAGGCAAACCCCGAAAACATCCATTATACAACTAAGGGAAATAATTTCTGAAAAGACTGAAGCATTTTTAGGGATCGATAAGCCGTCAGAGGAAACAGATAGGATAAAGAACCACATCATGCTCGCGAAATTCACGGAAGCAGTACGTCCGGAAATTAGGAGAGAAATTTTAAAAGACAACATAAAACACTTTGACGAGGCGGTTGAGTTGGCAATCAGGCTGGAGAGAATTTTTAATGAAGAAGAGGACATAAATAATATTGAAGTACAGAAATCAGGCGTTACTGGTCTATTGAAGGACTTAGAAATCGCGCAATTAAAAGATAAAATAAAAGAGTTTGAGACTAAAATTCAGGCACTCGAGACTTCTCAAGTGAATGAAAAATCCAATCCATTGAAATCATGCTCATTTTGTAAAAAACAAAATCACGCAGACAGAGACTGCTGGTTCAATCCCCGAAATAGAAGGCAACCAATTAATCACCATAACAGTAGTTATAAACAAGTTGCAATTATTTGCCAAATATGCGGAAAGTCGAACCACTCCGCTCAGACATGCTGGGAAAGAATTCCCGCGGACGGTCGACAGCAACCAAATTTCCGCAGAACGAACAACAATGGAAACAGGGACTATAAGAATTTAAACTCATACAGGGGTCCGAGAGGCAACAGATAAATAATAATCAGAGGTTGGGATCCCATAAAACAAAACTCGAGGCTACCAAAGTAAATATTGACCATAAAAACAAAAATAAAAATCAAATGATAGAAGCACAAAACAGTACGAAAGAAATAAATGATAATAAACAAAAACAACAAGAGAACCATAGGTACATAATGTCGGTGAGTGACAACGAGCAAAATGTAATTAAATTACCACTAGTAACGCTTAACATTGGGGATGAAGAATATGCTGCACTCATTGATTCAGGAGCAGGAATTAGTTTAATAAATAGCGAAATATTTGAAGGAATAAAAAATAAAATAAAGATAAACTTTATTTCCAGACAGGTAACAATAAAATCTGTGACACAACAAACTGTACCTTTTCTAAAGGCCGTGAAGTTTTCATTTAAAATAGGGCATAAAAAATGCAATAACACCTTTTTCGTGGCAAACTTCGCAATGAACCCACAATACCCAATCATATTAGGTTACGACTTCATGATTAATAATAAAGTAATTTTAAATACGAAACAAAATAGCATAACAATAAATAATGAAGAAATTCCAATTAATAAATCAGAGACCAAAAATACGGAGCTAAGTGAAGAAAATGATAAGACGGAGGAGATTAATAATTTCATTCGAATAGCACGGAAAGTACTGATTCCGCCCGCGGACACAAAAGTAGTGAATTTAAAAACAGATCGACCTATTGAAAAGCAACAAAATGAAAGCAACATTCATGTCATGCCCAAATTCCAAAAGGAACAGATATGCATCATCCAACAAAAAATAGATAAGTCGTTACAAATGATTTTCGAAAATAACACCAACACCACGAAACATTTACAAAAAAACATGAAAGTCGCGAAAATCATAGAACCGCAGAACGTTCGGCAGATGAGGGAGTCATCACAAGATACAGAAGTAGGAATGAATTATTGTTCACAAACAACTAATGATAGGGACAATATCCTAAACTTGAGAAAAAAGGAATTCGAAGAGGCGACTTTTGATTTAGATCATTTACCGGAAGACCAACAGCGTATATTTCAAAAAATGCTACAAGAAAACTATCAGGTATTCTCTACCTCTTATAAAACATTAGGAGTTACAGACGCTGTGAAACCGCAAATTAAATTAGCCCACAATTACCCTATCCAATGTAGACCGTATCCAATACCGCAAAACATGAAAACGCTCGCAGACCGCGAAATAGACGAGCTATTAGAAGCGGGTATACTCGAACCATCCGACGGGGGTTACGCGTTCCCAATAATCTTCGTTAAAAAGCAAACAAGTGAGGAAAATAAAACCCCTAAATACCGAATGGCGACAGATTTTCGATTATTAAATTATATCACTGAACCTTATAAAACATATATCCCACATATTGAAGATATCTTACAAGAAGTTGCCGGATTCAAATGGTACACGACTATGGATCTTAAATCTGCGTTTTTTCAAATAGCGTTACCGGAGGCAGAGCGAGAGAAATGTGCAATAATTACCCACCGAGGAAATTTTAGACACACGAGACTACCCTTTGGCTTGCGAAACAGCGCCAGTTATTTCACCCAACTCATGAATACGGTGCTGGGAGGTATGAGAGAAACGAAGATAAATTTCTACCTAGACGATATAATTATACCAGCTAATTCCCTCGAAGAATTACGGGAAAAAATGACTTTAATATTCCACAAGCTCAAACAGTTTAATTTAACATTGGACCCGTCAAAAATCAAAATAGCCCGAAAAAATATCACATGTTTAGGATTCCAAGTGGATGAAGTAGGGATTTCCCCAGACCAAAAAAACATCGTAAAAATCACAAAATTTAAAACCCCTAAGTCAGTTAAGGAGATTCAATCATTTTTAGGGATGACAAATTACTTCAGAACGATTATTCCACAATATTCCCAAATTATTGCACCGATTGAGCAGCTCACAAGAAAGACCAAAAAATTTGAATGGTCGGAAGAGTGTCAGGCGAGTTTCGCGAACATACAACAGATCATTTTAGAAAAACCAAGAATTACCAAAATTGATTTTGCAAAACCATTTCTGTTAGCAACCGATGCATCCAACACGGCCATTAATGGTATTTTAATGCAGGATCGGCCAGAAGGCAGAACACCAGTCAAATTTTTTAGCAGAATTTTAAAAAATGCGGAAAAACGATACTCATCTCTTAAACTGGAACTAATGGCGATTTATGAAGCGGTGACACATTTTCGCAATTATTTATGGAACCATGATTTTATATTAATTAGTGACGCGAAATCATTGAAATACCATTTAGATTTGATGCAGCAATCCGATATCACCGTAAGGTGGCTATTATTTTTAAGTGAATTTACGTTTAAATTTCAACATATAAAGGGTGAGGAAAACCCCGCGGATTATTTGTCCCGATACATCTTACAAGAAGAACAGGTAAATAACATAACGGCACAAATCTTCGAAGGGAAGAAGGATTTAACGACCGAAAAAATAAGACAAGAACAACAAAAGGATGAATTATTGAACAAAATAATACCACACGTCCGCGAAAAACCCCCGAAAAGTCCTAAATTCAAAAATTACTGTCTCGATACACACGGAATTCTTCGTTATAGGGAAAAAGCCACGCGAGAGAGGGCAGGAATAGATTTGATCGTGATCCCTCAATCTTTAAAACAGTCCGTGATCAAAATTACACACGCAACACATTTCGGCAGACAAAAAACGATAGACTTTATCAAAAAATACTACACTTGGGGCAACTTATTTGACGACGTAAAGACGTTCATCGATAACTGTCACAGATGTGCGTAATTCAAAAACATGCACATTTCCGCTACGGCGAGACAAAAAATGGACCGAGCAACAATGCCAGGAAAATTCCTCCATACAGATATTGTTGGGAAGCTGCCTCGCAGTGTCAGAGGCAATTGTTTTTTTTCGATAATTGGTAGTTTCTCAAGGTATATAGAATTATTTCCATGTAGAAAAATCACTGCAGATCAAATAGTTAAATGTTTACAAAGTTATTTTTCTCGTTTTGGGCTTCCAGATACGATTATATCGGATAACGGACCTCAATTTAGATCAAAGGAATTAAAAAGTTTTTTAAAATCTCTCAATATAGAGAGTCGGTTTTCGTCGATCTACCACCCACAATCGAATGGGACGGTAGAACGCGCACAAGGCACGCTTCAGCAGTGTATTCGATGCATAGCAGAGAACACTTTTGAATGCGAAGATGCAAGTGTATGGGCGCAGCTCTATTAAAACGCCTTTAAACACAGGGCGACGAATTTTCCGCCGGCGTTACTATTTCTGGGTCGTGACATTAAAATACCCCTGGAGATTACAACTGACATACAGGGACAAAATATTTTCGAATCAGAATGGTCCCAGGAGGAACTACAAATATTTGTGGACAAATTAATTAAGCAGAATTTGAATAACAGGCAACAGGCCTGGATATTTCAAGAAAAGGCGGCTAAACCGCAGAACTTAGAAAAACCAGCTAAACATACTCCAATCCATATAGGGGATTTGGTATACATGAGAAATATGCACAAGAAGTGTAAATTTGACCCCATTTTTACCGGCCCTTATAGGGTTATGAAAGTATTTCGTAATAATAATTTGTTACTTAAGGAAGTGAGTAATCCTCATGTAGAAGAGAAAAAAGTGCATAAAAACCTCATTTTTCGGGTAAAACCCCAGACACAAGAAACAGACTCTGACGAGTCAAAAACCCCCACCCATGGTTATTGGTTACGCAACCGCTCCCGGAAGGAGCGAGAAACAGCACAAACATAAAAAAAAAAAAAAAAAATTCTCAAAAAAAAAAAAAAAAAAAAAAAAAAAAAAAAGGGGATTCTTACCAGCAGCCGAGTTGTGCTTCCAAACAGAGTGTTGATTTTCATGATTGTTGATTTTCAATTGCGTAAGTAGCTGATTAACTGCTTGGGATTTCTGTGAAAGGAAAACCAAAGACAAGAATTACAAAACTGATAGAAAAAAAGAAAAACGCGACCTGGAAGGCAATTGAATTTAGCTAATCATAACAGTAATAATAATAAGAATCATTGACATGCTATATAATCAAAAGGGATATCCCGTGTAACCTTGTGCACTGCAGAAAAGCTAAGCTGGAAATGAAGGAAATATTAACAACAAAAAAAAAAAAAAAAAAAAAGAGACGGACAAAATATAATAATGTTAATAATAATAGCAAGCAATAAGACAACAAGCACACACATACTTATGTAAAAAAAAAAAGTTAGCAATGCATCAGCTGGTGTTGTTGTTTGGCTTTTTGCTGTTGGTAAACAAACCGGCAGGGAGTCATTCCCATGGGGGGCGAGTCGTTCGTTCGGATTTGCGGCATGACGTCACGCATAGGATGCAAGAGAAGGGCAACATGAAAAGACAAAAATATGCATATAAATAAATACCGGACATACAGCTATAGGCGAGACAAATACATAGTACAGTAATTTTACTAATCAAATTTTAATTAATACAAGTTATAATAAAATTATTGAGTTGCGTCACCAGAGTACCGGGACGGAAAGCTGCAGATTTCCCCTTGGATTTTGGTACTTATCGGGCAATTGCAGGCAATAGCCACGTAGAGTAAGACGCGCTCTAGAATAACTGTAGAGACTATTCATTTTAAAGTAAATATAAGGATTTCACATAATAATAATCTATCAGACCGCATGGACTTGACATGCAGAACGTCTCTTTACAAAATAATGCGTAAGAATAGTAACGTTAATTTTGTTTCTCTTTACAAAATTGTACAGTTAACAGGGCGGCATAAGCTTTCATTAACAAAATAATTAAATAACAATCACTTACCTCTACGCGACGTTGACATCCTAAAAGAACACAGGCGAAAAATGTGCCGAGTCACTCCTCGTGCCGTAGATAAACCGGTTGCAGCACGAGTTGAGTCGTCAAGCTACAGTTTCCCCCTTTTCCAAACGCGCGGATGTATTGTACGCAGTGAAAAACCGGAAATTTCAACCATGAGTCCCGATTGTTAAGCGACAAACAGTTTCGCAGCCGGAAGGATCTGCTTAAAAGGAATAAAAGAGGAGAGAGAGTAGTTCCAGAACGCACGGGTTTAGCAGTGAAACTCTTTTACAGGTAGAGACGCGGGAATTTAGAAATAAATTGAATGAATAAATAAGAACGCATCGATGATTATGGCTAGAAATTTTTGAACAGTTGTACGTGAGGTATACCGTATAAATAAAAGGGTGTGCAATATAGGAATGAATCCCCTGTCTGAGCAAAATATATAAAAAAGAAAGAAAAAAAAGAAGAATAAATTAAAAAAAAAAAAGGGGAAGGAAAAAGAGTATTTTTTATGATATGCAAATAAATATATATGTGTAACAAGTGATAGACACACATGATATTGTATGTTATTCTTAATATATATATATCCATCTCTAATAATATAAATATGGTACAAGTTGGTACAGAAGGTGTGATTAAACATAATAATATGTATACAATCCCATTGGTGTACAATATATTATTTTGAAGAAATTGAGAAACAAGATACAAAGGTAACTCATTAAGGTTATTAATGCAAAGTGGTTCGGAAACATTATCGATACTGCCAGATTTAACAAAATCTGACAAAGCAAAGCCGCATAGGAAAACGAAAATGTTCACGTGAAACCACAAAATGCTTGAGACACAACGGGAGAACAAATGTATCACAACTGAGACTTTCGCCGTGTGTAGCTACGCGTGATGGACTATTGTGTATGGACTAAACTCCAACTACTAAACGGTAGAATGTAGCACATAATTAGCTACGTATGATGGACTATATCGCATGGACTATACAGGACAAGTGCCGAATTTTAAAACGTAGCACATGTGTAGCTACGTGTAATGAACTAGTGACTGTGGACATTGAATAACTTTTTTTTTCTTGTTTTTTTTTTATGTACACGGGGGAGAGATGTGGTGGAGTGAAAACAGCAGTAAAATATAATTTTGAGACTGTTTCCATGGGAAGACCACACAAGTGGACAGTAAATTAGAAGAGGCACCAGGCAATGGACAGTCTGGACACTATAGCACAATGAACTGTCAACGTTAAAATATTTATGGCCGAAAATATTTATGGCCGAAAATGATATGCAAATTTGGCGGGGTATATTCCCCGATGCCACACCTACATGTCCGGGATTCGACGAGGGGATGCATTAATTCCCCGATACGAACAAATCAGAAACTCCAGCCAATGATGTAAGAGGGGGTAAGAAAAAAGGAAACAGCCCCGTGGGAGAAAAAAAAAGACGACAGGACGAGTGTGCTCCAGAGAAGCAGAAGAGAGTTTGGTGAAAGTGTGTGACAAGAGAGGACGAAAGGGCTTAAAAAATGAGTGTGTGCTTCGAATCAGAGTGATGAAGTTGTGTTAAAAAAAAACAAGGAATCGGTGTTGCTTGGTGATGGCTTAAGAGAAAGAAAGCGGTCCCAATAGTGCACGCGTCGATCGTGCCCTGTGTAAAGATGGCTACCTCATCATAATGGTGAATATTCAAACTATTATTTTCTAATAGTGTCTCAAACCTTTTGTGGATACCCCTTATCCTCCAAAACCACATCTCCCCAGACATGTTATGATTTTAAAATTATTTCAGTATCGTCTTTTAATTAATATTATTGGAATGACTAAGAATAAATGGAATTTATTTGCAGTTCATAGAGTCTTTAGTTTTTTTAGTGTTTAGGTGTATGTCAATCATTTTCCTTTTTTCAGCGTAATCCTAGGAGTACTTGCCAGGCAGGTTATGCGCGGCACAGTACCACTGTACGATCATCTTTGGCCTTAGTTTTCATCAAATTTTAATCATAACAAAACCAAACCACCACAGTAAAAATATGAGAATGATGAATTTTTCCAAAATGAAAGTGAGAAATGAAAGAGAAATGAAGCTTCAAAGAAAGGGCAGGTAGAAAATTATTTCATTTTCTTTGGATTCTTGCCCATTGACTGAGCATATAACCTATTTGGGCCAAGAACATTTGGGTTTTTTTACTAGAGAAAAAAATAAGTTCTTATTAATTCTTCTTTGTAAGCAACAATGATTTCTTGATTTATTATTTCTTCTAGTTGATATCGAAGTACAATATACAATGAAAAAAAAGAAAACGAACAAGTTCGATGAAGTTGTGTATACGACAATGATAAATAATTAAAAATTACGCCATATAATGTATTGTTTTATGAATTACCAGACGTTAAAATTACTTTCTTCTAAAATAAAAGAGTTTAATTTTCCACCCCATTTTTTAATTATTAAAAGAAGGAAAAAATCGTACCTATAAAAATATTTCATCTCATATCTATAACTTTTTAAATATTTCACAACGGATGATAATTCTGAATTTTCAACTATTTAAATAAACAGGCATGTATGAAAAATATTTCAACTAGTACTTTTTGAAGTAAAATATTTGGTTAGTTATCTCTGATACCTCTAAAGTTAAGAAATGCAAACTTTCTTATGAATACTAATCTGGCTTACATTGCGCTACCGAATTCACAGAATACATTATTAGTATTCAGCATTGTTATCAAAATCTTACATTTCCATTCTTGTGCAAGCTTCAATTGGTTTCTAACAATTTTACGCATGATAAATATGAAGTCGAAAAAAAAATTTTAATTTTGACACCGGTGAGTATAATATGTGCAACTTACACAGAATAGGGATATTTATTAAGAACTTTACATTTCAAATAACTTGCACTGAAAAAAATTCCTTGCATATAAAACAAAACTCTTAATTTTTTTATATGTGCTCCTATTTTACTTTCCGCAGCTAGCCTTGAATCTTTTGAAACAAAATGTACATTTCCCTTTCTCTTGCACAATTCACGCGTAGTTCAATAACTCTTAATTTTTGAAAGTTATCTTTAAAATGCCCCTGTTAAAAAGCAGAGTTCATTCATCCCCAAGTCTTGCATTCTGTAAAAAAACAACTTTGGGGATCTGTTCTTTTCAAGGAAGCTGATTCGAAAATTCCAACATGACAGCTCCCTTACGAAACGCAATGCTAGTTTTCTATATTACTGAAACATCTCAAAAAATATATTTATTAAAAAGAAAGGCCGTCTAAAAATTTGTAAAATATGTTTTATAAAGCGAAATAAAAAGTTCTGAATTTATTCATACTCTGATAATGCGCTTATGTTACGTTACTTTGTTGATGGAATGAAAATAGCGTTACAACAAAAAGTGCCTTTAAAAAAATAATAAAAATAATAATCGTTGTTTAAAACTTTTCTCCAGTTTTTTTAACTGTTCTTATGCATTAAAATATAAAATATTTGTAAGAATTATATGTAAATTTATTCCAAAAGCAATGTGTAAAACCTACATTTTTTAAATCATATTCATATCTGTATACTCAAGCAGTACACTAAACAACGGTTTCTCTAAAATTTTTCTCATGCTGAACGGGGATGTCTTTCACAAAAAATTCAAACTCACCAGCATACATACATACGCTACATATTTTATTTAATGTTCTCTACAGAGCTATCTCTTCCGCTACTGCCATCACACAATACTTCATTCCGCCCTGCATACAAGCAAACAAAATTCACCACATTATATCCTAAAAAAATATAGTGATTGTATGCTTAGCAAAATATTACGGGATTCACCTAGCTGCTATTCGCTGAATGGAAAATTTCAGCCGCCTCGGCACCCTACGGAATGATGGCTTGCCCAAGAGCAACAAACGTAACTAATTAACGTAGGCAGCTTCATGCATCATTCATATTCAGCACTTCACCGAATACGCCGGAAGTGGCATGCGATACATTCGCGGTATCGGCGTACCGTCTTCATCTCGTGAAACCTCCTCGAATATATGGGAATTCTGATATGCTTTTGCATAATGCATAGGATGAAAAGTGTTGTATTCAATTGAAGATGCGCAGTCTTGTGAGATATTTTAAGAATATCGGAGAAAAAAGTGAATTTCAGTAGGTTTTTAAATTTTAGTCTAATATAAAAGTTTTAATTTTATATAAGTATCATAAATAAATAAATAAGATATGTGGATTTCATTGAATACAGGAATTTTAAAGTTTTAGCTGCATGTACGTATTTTGATCTTTGAAATGTCAGATAACCAACGCTAAAATAAATGAATAAATGCTTATTAATGAAATTTGCGATTGTGAAATTTTAATTGCTTTTATTTAGTTGGAAATATTTATTAATTGATATTTTAAGAGTGAGTGAAATGCAGAAGCAAGAGGAGACATATATATTAGTAAACATATTAATATATCAAACATATTAGTCATAGAATCTGTAACTTTCTATTACACTCGGTTATAACTTTTTTTAAACACTAATAATTTAATCTATTTTGTACATTTTTCAATAGCTGTATTGTATTTAAACTATGTTTCAGTAAAGAATATTTTCAAGCAAAAAGGAAATGCGCAATTGACCTCCGTTATCCAATTATTGATACATTGAATTGGATAAAAAAATTCTTTAAATGGCGAACACTTGTCGTTCACATGCACTATCTACTAGTAAGAAATATGGGTTTTTTTATATTGGAGGCACTTAAAATATGGACCAAAATTGCCTCCGATGAAGGGTCCGATAAAATGAAACCCAAGCCTATCGAGCCTGGACTTGTAATGTAGGAGAACGGCTCCTAGCCACTAAATAATCCAGGAAGCTCTTGAAAGACTTGTTTGCATGATTGTACATCATTAAAAGTATTTAGATTCAAAGTAAAAACTAACTTCGTTGAAAATACGCTGAGACAAGGTGATGTTTCAGTTTGAATTTCTGTTAAACAAAAACAACAACAAAAAAAATTGAAAAAAAAAAGTGATTGAAATATCAACACTAAAGAAGAAATTCCATATATTTTTATATTGAATACTTTCCTTTAGTTGGTGATATTGGCATCATTATAAGAATCCGTAATGCCCTTTAACAGGTTTTTCTGTTATTTCAAACAGGGGCGGCTAAGAAACTTGAAGTGTCTTTAATTATTAAGATATCCGTAAGGTGAAATATAAAATTGCGAAATTATAAATTTAAAGCAAACAGTCACTATATTAACTTAGTCTATATTGAAATCAAAATGAAAAAAATCGTCTCTAACAAGCGCGTAGCCAGGAAAATTTTTCGGGGGGGGGATATGAACTTATATGTGTATAAATAGACGGAATTTCATCACTAATCCAAAAATTTCGGGGGGGATATATCCCGATATCTCCCCCCCCTGTCTACGCCCCTGGTCTCTAATATATGCCGCCGAAGCATTATTGTAAATTTATGTAGGAGACTTACGGTCTTGTAAGTTGTAAAGTCTTTTTGAAATCAAACTTTACATAAAGAAACACGAAGTCATTGATTTAAAAAAGCTTGCCCACACACATTCTTACTTATGCAGCGGAGACCACCTGGCAATGACTGAAGGCGTTCACGAAGAGCTTCACGTCTTCAAGAAAGAAGATTTTGTGAAGTATTTTAGAAATTAATGTATCTTAATAGGGCTAGAAAGAGAAGATCTGATTCAGAGTTTTCGAGTAAGGAGAAGGAGAGGGGACATGTAATCATAAACTTTATGATTAATAAAAAAAAAAAAAAAAGTGGCCACTGGTTAGCATGGAGAAAAAATGGTGAACAGAAAATAATTCGCATCTTAATTCAAGGGCCTTAAAAAAGAGGCCAATGAAAATTGGAATGGAGTGCTTCGCCTAAAAATATCTCAGGCCGCAAAATGACAGTGTAAAATAGAATTTTTAGGAATATTAAGAATTATTCTTATAAGTTGTAGAAGCAGAATGTTTAGAAATATTTTTTAATGCTATCAATAGCTAATATTGTAAAAAAGGTGCTTTTTTTATTTAAAAATGTAATTACATTTTATGGTAAAGTTCAAGAAAAATCTTAAAATAGTAAAAAAAAAAAAAAAAATTTTCATAAAACCATGAATCATTAATCCTGATGTAATAAAAACTAATTTTAATTTATACTGCAGTTAAGAAAAATATATTTAAAGAAATACACTCTATAACAAAAAAGACCAAGAAACAATCATCCGATTGCTTTGAAATTTCGCATGCATGAATTTTTTTAACAAATATGCAAATGATTAAAATTTGGTGTCCAATGAATAATAGTTTGATCTCTAGCGCATCGGAACTGCGCATCCAGCAGACGTATATAAGGAGCAGTTCTTCAACGGTTGTTAAAACTTTCGGTTTGATTGCGATTCAGATGACCTTTCAAAAACTTAAAAAATGCCTCGCTGCAGGATTCGTGCTCATTACGAGCAACTGTCAGAGTTTGACAGAGGTTGTATCATTGGATTGAACGAGGCCGGTTGGACTAATCGGAGAATCGCTCGTCATTTGAGTCGAAGCGATGCGACGATCCGAAGATGCTGGCAAGGATGGGTGGAAAATGGCAGAGTGCAGCGTCAGGATGGTAGCGGTCGACCTAGAGCTACAACAGATCGTGAGGACAGAGTGATGGTCCGATCAGCTGTCACAGCGCCTTCTTCATCTCTATCAACCTCAGACGTTCAACCCAAACACCACTCTCTTAAAAATTTAGAGTGACATTGTCACTCTTACAAAAAGTCACCGGCAAATGATCCCAGATAGAGTGAGATAAGAGTGAGAAAACTGCATTATGACTCTTCATCGATAGGATTCTGTCACCCTAACTGCAAGAGTGAGACAATGTCACTCTTAGAGTAAGGGTGAAGGCGCTATCTGCTCACTCTAGCGAGAGAGTCACCACATTTCCCATGATGCGTTCACTTCAGCAGGAGTGAGTGCGTTGCTTCCATACTCAAACGACGCCATATTGGAATTGGACTGCAGTTGCGAAGTACCAACTGCATACAAGTAATGGAATACTTTTAGCTAACACAAGTAAGTAAAACCTTATAACTTTTCAATTATTGTAAATGTTATTTAAAATTTGATAATTCACAACATATAAGATACATTGATTCAGTGTCGGATCCATTAGGACTCCAGCTCTTCCGACAGACATTGCTTTGGTTAGGGTTAACATTTTGCTTTACTATACATTTTGTTTTTAAGACTTAAACAAGCCTGCTTCTTTTAATTTTATACCCTTCCGAGAAATTGATCTTTGGATCCGCCTCTATACTTGATCGTAGTATGTTATTTATGCTTATATAGCTGAAATCTTGCATTCGTTTTTTGTTTCTGTATATAATATTTGAGCATGTTTTGATGCGTGTTTGTAAATCGGTGGTGCAGTCAGGATTTTATTTCGGGGGTGGAGAGGGCTCTAACCTGTGTATCAAATTGTAAGCAAGCTGTTTCAACTGTAGCCTCAGTATCAAATTTTAAACTAAGTAAAGGGTCAGATTTTTAGGAAGGATACGCGCCTGTTGCAAATAGCATAAACAAAATTTTAAATCAAAAGCAGAAAATAATGATCAATTATATATTGTATGCAATTTATATTGAAATAAATTATAAACGTGGGAAAAAAATATTTTGTGATTAAATTTCAATATGTCTATGTGCATCATTTTATCTTATTGCACATTCTAGCACAGATTCACGCTTAGAATATACATATATACGTGATTAGATCAAAATAACAGCTCTCTTGTTGTGGTGTAATATTTCCCTCTCCACTTTTTACACATACACAAACCTCTCTCTCATATGGTAAAGTGGATAATTTACGATCGAACACCCCAGATGGCCTCAGGAAAGTCCACTTTTAAATCAGGGAAACCAGCTGAAAGTAGCAGGTGATTCAGAATGTGTGAGCTTTCATTAGTAGTACGAAAAACACAAGGGATACTTGAACTTGTGCTGGTAAACTGATTCAACGCGCAAAAAAAGTTATTGTTTTTGGTGTTAAATGCAAGATTTTTGGAATTGAAAAGTTTGTATACTGTTTAAGGATAATTCAATAGTATAGTAACGGATAAGTTTAATATTACTGGTAATAAAGGTAAGTGTTACAATATTAAATTTAGTAATACAGTATTAATTTTAGAGCCTTGCACATTTTGGTTTGGTAGATTTTATGTCTTCTCTTGTGTATGAATATTGGTAAATAAAATTCTCAAATTGGTAAAACTTACCTTTTAGCCTAGATACCAATTCAAAATAATGCTATTTTTTTTCTATTGAATTTAATTAACATATGAAATATATCCACAATATTGGCTATATACTGGAAATGTTTCTGAAGTAATTCCATTACTGATAAAGTTTTTAATAGTAGCAAGTTAGTAGTTAGCCCAAATATCTTTACAATGTGTTCACAATATTAAGTAAAAATTCGAAATATATATTTATAATGTATTCTTAATATTGACAAGTAATTTTTAAAAATATTTTTATACCATTTTATTATTTTTCTAATGCTAATATACTCAATCCTTCACATTGTTATTATATTGAAAATAAAAACTAATATTGGTAAAAATTAGCAACATTTATCCATTATATTGTCTATGTTAATGAATTAAATTAAATATATTTAAAATGTATCCACACAGTATTGTGTGTATATTATAAATTTCCCTCATATTGTACTAACAAATATTTTTAATGTGTCAGCATCTTAATATCACAGTAATGGTGAATTAAGACTGTTTATCTACTGTACATTATTTCAAAATTTAAAATCTGATAAATAATTTTAGGTGCATTTATGTACAAATTGCTGAAAAATATATTTTAATAATTAAGTCAAGTACTACTGAAAATCCTGTGATGATAAGACCATGATTATCACAGGGGCAAGGAGGGCACATGCCCCAGACATCCCATTTTAAGGGGTCCTTAAATTTTTTCAGAATATGAATTTAGTTTATTAAATTTTCATTCTAAGATACTAAATGCCTGTTTTTTTTTCTAAAAGTTGGATGTGTGTGTGGCAAAATAGATCCCAAATGGATGAGCCGATTTTAATGTAGTTTGTTTTATTTTAAAGATGGTATAATCAGAACGGTTCTTC